>QQSS02048214.1:0-18307 GCA_003687565.2 Craspedacusta sowerbii
CTACCTACCTACCTACCTACCTACCTACCTACCTACCTACCTACCTACCTACCTACCTACCTACATACATACATACACACATACGAATGGCACAATGCCAATCCTTTCAACAAGGTCCATGCAAGAGAGAAGCAAATCCGATCAAAAGGCTAAGAATAGGAAGATCAACCTTCATCAGCAGTTACGCAACGCATTTTGAATTCGAAAACACCCGGATTCGAGGAAAACCCATAAAATGCTGGAGACAATCCATCAATCTTGGAGCTGATTTAAAATTTACCAAAATTGCAATTGCCCAGCACCAGGGAACGCATTTTTTTTTTCACATGCACTAAGAATGATCCGCAATTTCTCACGTTTCATATTGAATTAAAAATAACTTGGAAACACAGGAGGGGGTGACTCTATCAAGTGCTTCTGACATAAAATCAAAATAATTTAGTTCAAGTAATTCAAAAATAATTCGTTCTTATATCAAGAATGGATAAGTTAGTATAAATCACAATCAAAATCTATAGTCCTTTTAATTCTGTTCTATTGCGATAGTCAGACTCCTGAACAACATTACAAACTTGACCATTGTAAAGTTGTGCTAGCAGAACTTAAAGGAAGAGGTTTTTGACCCAAAACTATCCTCTAGGAAGCCAAACATGAGGTCCCATTTGATTTATTTAGCTGTTCACAATCTTTCAAAAGCAACCTTTGTGCGAAAAAAAAAAAATCATCAGAGCTATGTGTAAAGGAGTTGTGGTTTCCTGAAACAAATCCAAGACATTGTCGTAAGGTTTGCTGCCGGCAATGTCCACAATAAACTAATTGCCCCCCCAAAACATATTTTACTGCTGCATAAATGCACTAAGAGGTAGAATTGCTCTATCTTAAGGCAAAGCTAATCAGCAATAACATGTCAATACACAGACGCGCGTTACACTAAAACTCAGGGATGATGCCACCAGTTATACTTGGACACACAATATTGGACACACAATAATCAATCAATAGCCTGGCGCTTTAGTATGATAATGCAAATCTTAACTTTCAACTTCCACATCAAACAATGTTGAGGGTGACAAAAAACTTTGAATAAGACCAGACACACAAACCTTCCACTTTTTCTTGCGCACAAACTTTTTGTATATCCTTCTTATCTTTTAAGCAAGTCAGCAACTTTGAATCTGTTAAGTGCAGGTACGGAACATCTGTCCTTAGATAAGAGCTGAACATGAAATCTTTGTCAGTCTTAGAGCTCACATTCACGACACTCAAACCAGAAGACTTTCCTTGGCCAGATGAAGATGCAGTCACTTTCTTGCCTAGGCCCCCTCTTTGGCTAGCAAAAGAAGACAATGCTATTGAATGTTCTCCCAAGCAACGTACCACACGGAGGAGCACATCATACATAAAGATAGCCCACAAATGGACACAATAAGCAACAAACAGAAAGAAAACCGACAGAGCAACATTAAAGAAACCATAACAACAACTGAAACAAGATACAAAGTTATAGTCAGTACCTCTTTGCCAGTGTTCCAAATGACTTTGCGCGTGATAACGGGGAATCTTCGTTTTCAATGGTTTGACGCTTTTGAAGAGTAATTCGCCTTTCCATACGACTGAGTCGTGCCTCAAGCTATAATCACATCAACGCTCATTAGATATTGCCTTTTTCAATGGGAAGCAATGCTACTTAAATGCCCATGCAAGTATTTCCAACTAATTCGGCCAAATTTTGATCGCAACTAAATGCATGCTGGGTAGACTGTAAAACAGTCAAAGTAATATGAAAAACAAAATACTTT
The DNA here is from genome assembly GCA_003687565.2 of Craspedacusta sowerbii. NCBI lineage: Eukaryota > Metazoa > Cnidaria > Hydrozoa > Limnomedusae > Olindiidae > Craspedacusta > Craspedacusta sowerbii. Next base: position 1,800 of record QQSS02048214.1, read on the forward strand.
CTAAAAAAAACATGAAAATCTAGAGCTGCTAATGAGTAGCTAAGCCTGCGTGCTTAGAGATGTGCAAATGACGATGCTAATCTATAGAGTCAAGTGCTTCCTTTGAGCAAACCAGCACATTTGGTTATTAACGCACCACTGCTGGAAGACTGCGTGTGTTGCACTATAAAATATCCAACAAAGTTCCAAAGAGATGGATTATTGACTTGCTATAAGCAATGGCAATATTCTAAAATGCCTACCCAGCCATTTTCTGAAGTTTTGGCCTGCCTGTAACCATGTCAAAAACTTCATGACGTAATTAGCAACACAATTAAGTACTATTTTTAATTAAAACAGCAAATCCACGATGTATATGGCATCAGACCATAACAGTTAGTCACTTCCTAGTGACGTACAATCTGGAGATATTCTCATATGATGCCAAAATACATAATTTGATGGAACAAAAAAAAACTTGAGTTTGATTATACTAGTAACTAAGTAGTTCCAAAGTTTGCTTTAAAGCACACTAATAGACAAATGGAATGAACCTTGAACCAAACAAATATAACAAGGGAAATCAATAAACTAGATCAATTTACAATCCATGAAGGTATTCAACTATTGATCAGGCAGTTTTGAATGGAAAGTAGGAGTGTCTGACAAAGCCTGTGCTCAGTCTATCAGCATCATTACGAATGATAGCAAATCATCTGGCATTTCAGTCTATAACTCAAAATGAGCCATGCTAACAGTTAATGTCAATGTATTTTCATTTTCATTGTTTTCTTGCTTGCGTGAAAATTGTTCAGATTATGCAAGACTTGCTTGCCTTACTTTATCTACTTGGTGACAGGCCAATAACATGCAGCAAGTTTGTGCTTTGAATCTGTTTAATGGCAAATCATAAGTCCAATATGACAGTTTTCAACCACTTATGCTGTAAACAGCTACACTAGACTTAACTTTTGGTTGATTATACCTACCAGTATGCGATATTTCACATGCAACTTCATTTCCAATCCCCTTCCACCCCATTTATTCCAACAATTAGAAAATGCATAGTATTAGCTGTATTAATGAAAATTCTTCTCATTATCTCTACAATTTTAGCCAGAGCTCATAACAGGGCGGTATCTTCAACTTGATTAGCTACGCCTATGAAGATACCTCATATCAATAGATGAATGCCTGTATAAAACCATACGTTTTACTTCCAGAAGCTGTACTTAGAGACTAGTTCTTGCAGACTATCTTCTTGATTTTAATGACTTATCTAGGCGTCTAGGGATGTATTATGTTTTTTAAAAGTATTTATTTAGAAAGAAAATTGTTGCTGATGTTGTTCTTGTTATTGTTAATATAGTGGCCTTTATATTAGCCAATCCTATTTTGGTACAAAACCATTTCTGTTCATAAAAATGGCCCCTGTGTTTAAGGTATGAGTTGTTCAATACTATATTTTGCGTAGGCCAAACAAGAGACAGTTGGTTCTAGAAAGTTCTTCAAACGCACTTAAAAACAAGGTGGATAGGACATTCTAATGTAACTGCAACACTATTGAAGAGCTCACAGGCAGCAGATGAAGCCCGATAAACAACTGGCCTTTGATTACATTAGATTAATTTCGCATCTGAAATGAACAGCATGGAGACGGCCGCAATTAAAGCACCGATGCTACTAACTTAGAATTACATTAAGGCAGCGTCTTACAGCTGAAAAACATTGAAAGCGAAAATTCGTAAGGCCTACAGTATAGCAAAAATAACACTTGCAAACGCTACATGTAAAAAGTTCGCTCAATTCGAACCTGTTCCTTTTCATTCTTCAGATGGATGATTTGCTTATCTTTGTCAGAAATACAGCTTTGCTGGTGTTCAATAAGATCAAGTTGAAGCAACAACAGATCTTTTAGCTGCTCAGCACTTAAACCAGCTTTCCGTTTTGCTTTGGTTTCCTCCACTACTCCACAAGCCATTGGCTTCATCGCCTCATCAGTTTTCATTTCTACAGGAAGCAGTAACTGATAATATAGCATCGCACTTAATTCCAGTACAACTCTCTCAAAAGAACTTTCATTCTTACGGTGCTGCAGAAGATAGAAACAAGTATCACCATATAAACAGTTCACTTCAACATAGTCCAAAGCAAGCGATCTTGGAAAATCATGCAACTTCACATGCTAATAAAAGCGCGCGTCGTCAGAGAATTCCAAACGCCCAAGCACTGTGCATTTCGAAATAACCTTGTAACCCTGTGACATGTCCCTATTAGGTTTGAGTCCAAGGAGGTTAGATTATTGTCTTAAGCAATAAAATAGTTTAACATTACAGTAGTACAGTAGTATATAATTAGTCAACAATTCTTTTTTCTGCTTTGATGTTAGTGATGGATAGTGTACTGGATGCCAGTTTTCTTTGCCGGTCATTGAAAAGCAACGCGTTTGCAATTAAAAAAAAATTGTTTAGGCATGGAGGTCTTAAGTTGGAAGGCATTTAAGAAAACTTTTGAAGTAATAAGATCCTTCGCAAACGGCGAGATAGATAGGTAGGTAGGTGCAAACGATTCGATGGTGATGTTATGCACAGTTACGATGCAGCTATCGTTTGAGCAGGTTGGCTTTGCAGAGTGCTGTTGTTTTTTTGTTTTTTTTTCATTTTCCAGTAGGCCGTCAATTCTCAGGTTGTTTCTTTGTGATCTGTTTTCCAGATCTACAATCTTTTCTTTGACAATTGCTGGATGTTGCAAAATCTTTGCAGCGACCAAGTTGGCAACGGATACTTGCTGATTCGAAGTGCTTGAAAGCGAGGGCAACGACTCTCCCAGGGTTGCAATAGAACTTTCTAGTGTCTTTACTTTAAGGGCAATCGGATCCACTTAACTTGGCCAAATTCCTCTTGAAAATTTTTTGAAAAACTTCCTTCATAATTTCATCGATTCGATGGTTGAGACTACGAGTGTTCATCTCTATAACCCCGATAAAGGTGGTTTCGTGCATCTCCAATAGGTTTACAACGGAAAAATCGCTATCCGACGTGACAACATCACGGTCGTTTGAATTCACGATCTTCTTATCTCTTGCGACGCTTGTTGCCGTCATATTCGTTGCGTTGTTCGTTATTCTTCACGCTTCAAAGACCGACCTGAATGTCCGCTGCAAACATGGCGTCCTGTTTTGCATTGGAATTCTACTGCAAAAGGCTTGAGGTCACACTGTGACACGCAAGCAAAGATGACGAAGAATCACTTATAAAAGGAAAGGACATTAACGGAAATCTAGGCATTACGTCCTAATGCGTTGTAACACCAAAAAATCTAGACCGAACCAAAACCATGATCACAAACGACGCGACCCACTCAGACCTTCAAACTCGAGACAACTTCTAGATTTGCGATTTGAGATTCTTTTTTTTTTAAACAAAACTTTCCAAACACAAGCAAACAACATGCTTTTATAATTAAGTGACTGGATTATAATTTATGATTTCCAAAACACAAAAAACATGCTCCATGAAATTTCGCTACACTGAATAATTTCGCTAGGCATATTCCCCATTTTTGATATTTGTAATATAGCTAAAAGCACTTATCCAAAAACATAACCAATAGTTTCATGTAGAGGTCGACCTAATTACGGCTTCCGTTTCGTTCACGGCGCCGAAACCGTGGTTTTGGCGATGTTTCGGTTACTGCCGTAAGTCAATTTACAGGTTAGTACTTGCGGCCGTAACTATAAATACAATTTTGGTGCTTCCGAAACCGTTTGAGCCGATCCAATGCCAGCAAGCGAATGACGTATTTATTCGTACATCATGTTGGAGCGTCGTCTTGGCCAGCACAACTCTATTAGGAGTGGAACACAGAGGAGTAGACACTTTGTCGACAGTTGAATGGGAGCAGGTTGAGCAAGTTGTTACTGTTCTGAAACCATGTTCTGAAACCAACTTTGCAAATATCATCTGATTATGCATGCAGGTGTATCGGCATCCCACTTTTGTCGATGTTGCAGGGAAAGATGCAGGGCGTATCAGAGGATTAGACATGCTGCGCAAGACCCACGTTCTTGCTGTGTCATGCAGGTACTATTCGTACGTGTATCAGGTTCTTAACGCGCAGTGCGTAAGCATGATGTACTTCTATTTGAAAGTTATAGACAGACTTAGAGCCCTCCCATTTAGCCATGACATTGTATTTATTGATGCATTTATGTACGCCTTTGCTTAATGGGAAAACTATATCTTGTTGTTGCTGTTGTTACAGATGAAGGCTTACTTGCAAGATGCTCTGACTCGACACTTTGGAAATGTGAAACGGCACCGCTGCTGCACCTGCGGTTCAAAGACGCTTATCTCAGCAGGCAGGAGATTGATGTTGATAAAATAGAAGTTACCGAGTTTCTTTGATCGGTTGACGTTGCAAACGAATTCAACCAGCCGGCTGTCGTCTACAGTGCGGTATGATACTGACAAGAAAGCTGCAGCAACGCCAACTTTAAGTCAGTGAGACCCTCGTGACAGCATGTCCAGTTATTCAGACCAGTCGAATGTCGACCGTTCATATGGAGAGCAACTGGCGTCATATTTAAGGAAGCCTCGGGTGGCTCGAACCACAGATATCTACGCTCACTGGGATAGAATTTGATGGCTTGATTGCTTGTTTTTTTGATTGATTGATTGATTGATCGATCGATCGATCGATTGATTGATTTTTTATTGATTTATTGATTTATTGATTGTTTGATTGTTTTATTGTTTGATTTTTTGCCTGCAGGGAGTTCCCAAGACTCGAACCGGCTGCTTTATGCTATGTGGCTGCTCCACCAACTAGCGTCTCAAGCGAGCAGCTGGTCCAGTTATGCAAGCGATATGGAGACAAACGCAACAGATTTTCAGGCGAAAATGCGGAAAAGTTATTGTTTCTGGCTTGTAATATTCAGCTATTTAACTTCAGCTATTACTGAATTAAGATTGTATGTCAAACGCGAAATGGACACATCAGCTGAAAATAAATATTTATTATCTCTTGCTTTTTTTTGTTTAGTAGTTTTAAAATTCGCTGTAATAAAATATGCGCACCCAATATTACAGTTGCGTAGCCTTACTTGGCGATAGGAATATTGGAGTAATAGCATTTATAAGTTAATAACTATTCCTAGTAATAGCTGTATTCGTAATAGCTAATAATAGCTGCATTACTAATTCAGAAGAACTTAGTTTATCAAGAGCAATGAAGTTGCGATATTGTCTAGGCTTCGGTGCGGTGATATTTAACTTGAACTTGTGTCTGAAACCTGGCGAAACAGGTTGCTACGCGCACAAACGGTGGAAGCACGCCTAGAGCAAGTCCAGATAAGGCCTCCGCAAAACATGCCAACACCAGCGGAAACTTGGCAATGGGGAACCGAAAAAAGCTATGCGATGTCGCAAAAAGCCAATTGATTAGCCTTTTTGTCATAAGCAAGCCTGGACACATCAACTGCAGGGCCGTACTTTCGGCTTGCAGAAGGCTAAGCCTTGTGAGCTAAGCCTAATGATACAAAAAATTTTTAGAATACATTGGAATCTTCCCTGTTTATTTGCAGACTTAGTTGCAAGTACAAGCTTTGCAAATGGACCAATCATCGAAAAAAATGCATGCAGGGGCTTACACGATGAACGCCAGTGCTCACACACGCAAACACATTAACACACAAACACAAACCCAATCACACTCACGCACACACATATACTCACAGATACACACACAAACACACACACACACACGCACACACATACAAACACACAGACACAAACCAACATGTAACAACACGCAGACACACAAACACGCACGCACGCACACACACACACAAACACATAGACACACACACACACACACACACACACACACACGCACAAACATAAACAGAAACACATACATATGCAGACGATAGTAAAAAATATGCTGTTGGAAATGGCTCAACAATCTGGTCATCGTATCTATCATTTTCAGAGGGTGTGTTGTGAGATCCAACTTGGAACGTTTTCAGAGAAAGACAAGCATTGATAAATAATTGACGGATTTGCATAGCATTCATTGCCCGATCAACGCCGATAATTGCTTTCCGGCCACCACTGCAGGCAAAACCTTCGCAAACTTAGACTTTCAAATTAGTGCTCAGAGGAATTCTGGGGCTCCAGTCTGAGTTTTTACCACCTGGCTTCGACTTAATGTCAGTTTTAAGTAAAATTTTATACTATTAAAAATCGACTTTTTACTGACAACTGTCATAAAATAGCATAAATTTTTTTGTAAATAATTTGGCATAATCCTGCAAAACGTGTTGACTTTCTTCTGGTCTCCAGGCTCTCTCTCTCTCTCTCTCTCTCTCTCTATCTATCTCTCTCTCTCTCTCTCGCTCTCTTTCTCTCTCTCTCCCTCTCTTACTCTTTCTCCCTCTCTCGCGCGCTCTCTCTCTCTCTCGCGCTCTCTCTCTCTCTCTCTTTCTCTCTCTCTCGCTCTCTCTCTTACTCTTTCTCTCGACTTCCTTCTATTAGCGTGCTCCAGGCAAGTAAAATCAGGCAGGTATCATAAATAAAAATTACCACATCTGAATTTGCTAAATCGTACGTTTTATCAATATTTGCGGGGTGCTTTCAGTGGCATGCCTCCCTCAGTTTCATTTGCCTTCATGAAGGTTTTTTTGTCCGATGCGGATTTATCGTGAAAATTGCTAGAGTCTTTAGTATCACCTTTTTCATCGCTCATTGCTCCACAAAACGTAGTCCACCACATTCCGTTCCGCAGAATATCCGAATTCCTTGGGACAGGTACTATCAAATTCGGATGCGCCATCATTCTCGTTGATTTTCAGCAGCTCAATCTCGGTAGTCCCGGTGCTTACGTCCGATGTCCCGGTGCTTATTGCTTACGTCCGATTGCTAAGACCTTACTCGAGCTGCACAGGAATGAGAATCATTCTCAAGGAACTCAAAAAATGATAATGTCATTTAGATCTCTCTTCCTTGCGACGGCCATTATCTGGGATGAATTCAATACCGAAGCGACGATATTTTAAGACGCCCACCAACGCCTCTGTAGGTGGTTGACAGTGGCTGGGTTCGCTACCCTGCACCCAAATATTGGTGGAAGCACTCCTCGATCAAAGCGACGGTCACAGGACATCAAGGAAACTGCCATCAACAGTAACAAGGATCAGCAAGCCTAAAAGAACATCCTTAAAAATTATTGTAATCTCGAGACGAATCCAGGTCCACGCAAGAAGCTCAATTGCTCTGGAGCCGGAGTTAGCAGACTTGATTGTTCATGGCGGCACTGGAATAAGACAAACAACGAAGATTATCATGTCTAGATTATTAAGGAATTGCTTGTTTACCAAGTTTGATCGAGATTCGCATTAGAATGTGGACCTTCTTTTCAATGACGGTGATCCCAATACTGATAGAGACAGCAAAATATTTGCTTTTTATTTGACTGGTTATTTTCCATAAATGAAAAAAATCTATTAAACATTATATTATACATATATATATATATATGTATATATATATATATATAGTACTACCTTTCTAATTCCCTTAGCTCATCATTAATCTACCGGCTACTAGGTTAGACCTACCTACAAAATCTCCCTTACTTCTATCACTGCTTTTAGCTTATACTGCCTTTGAACCTGGCTTATCAGCTGTAGCCTATTTACGGATCCGTGCAAGTCTATTGCCATATATTGGCTTATACCTTATTTTTGCCTATATATATATATATATATATATATATATATATATATATATATATATATAACAATTATAAAATATAGATGCGAATATATGGGGGAATGAATGTTTGCGTTTGCGTAATTAACTTAAATATTTCATTATCTCATATCGATCTATAAGCATTTCTGAAAGTGGCTAGACAAACCATCACTTATTCGAATCATATTTAGGGCACCAAGCCCGCTCTCTACTTGCTCGTCAAAGAACGAGACAGCACCACTGCTGAGCTGTAATACTGTTGTAGATTTTTCAGGCTTGCAAATCCGTTCGGGAGATTAATGAAGGTGTTTTAAAATTAAGGTCCTAAATCTAAGAGCGTGGTGTCTACACTCCAAGCAACGCAGAATTCGATTTTCTACCTTGAGCCCCTCCCTGAGTACAACGAGGGAAAGCTACCAAAAAGAGAGGAGTTTTCTCGCTCTGTAGTCCGGGGCAGTATTGGCTAAGATCTACCCTGCAGGGAGGTAGATTTGTACTTATGCCGAGTTGCTATAAAAACAGCAACCTTTTAAAAGGTGAATGCAGATGGTAAGACAGACAAGACAGATATTACAAAAGCTTGCTTTTAAAGGCAGCCCGTTTATGAATAACATCTCAACAATGCTATACATACCAACACAATACCCTTTAGAAGCACACAGAAAAATAAATAATTCTCAATGACAAATACGTTACACCTAGAACATGATGTGGCATGCATTTAAGAAAGCATTTCAGCCGTCTAAACCGCAATTCGACTGGACGTAAAATTTGAAAATTCTCTGCTCGGACGTACGGGAACTTCAACAGGATCAAGAATTTTTAAATTGAAGTGAATCCAAGAAAAAGTTAAAAGGCGGAAAACTTCAAGCTTCCCTTGGCATATGCGAAAAATTATTTTAAAAAACTTGATAACATCAGAAAACGTAAGAAAAATCTGCTAAAATAAGCATTTGACTGCATCGTCGCGAAACTAATTTATCGTACAGCTAGCCTCCTGTTTTCGAGCTGGAAACCGTTCCGTACACATTCTTGATCAGCACCTTTGGACAGCAACAGCTGGGCAGCCTCGAAATGTCCACAGACTGCTGTTACCATGAGTGGTGAGAGCCCGGAGTGTGTCCGAAAGTTGATACTTGCTCCCCGCTCGAGCAGAAGAGCGATTATAGGAACGCTACCTATGGCACAAGCCTCGTGTAATAGTGTTACTCCAGGCGCCCGCACGTGGTCTATGTGTAAGTTAGATTGTTCGAGAATTCGCGTGACCAAGAAAACATCTTCGTCGAAAATGGCTGCCCGGAGCATGTCTTCGTGCAAGGCCGACTGGCGCATTCGTTTCAAAAGTCCATAATGCTTTGGCTTGCTGTTCTCCGACGAAGTTATGTTATCTTGCGCTCGGGAAGTCTTCTTTTCCTTCCATAATTTCTTGAACCAGAACGAACCAGAGCCAGTCGATGATATAGATGAATCGCTTCCGCTTCGCGCTAAGCCAATGGATAGTCCGTCATCGGCTTGCTCATTCGGTGAACTGGGAGCATACTCGGCTAGCGTCACTCGCCTCGGTTTGTGATGCCGACGATTGCCTTGCGCGTGGTCGTTTAACGAGAGTTTTCGTGTTTTGAGCGGCTTCAGTGGAGGGAGTGACGTCGACACGGCATGGCTTTTACGGACTTCAATCTCGTCACGCTTGCGAGAGGCACGCTTCGGGTTGGCCTCTTGCGCAGAAATTTTGCGGCGTCTCTGCGCTAGAATTTCTCTCTTGTACGAAGATTCAAGTTCGAAAACGGACGCTTTGCGAACGTGATTCCGACTCGGTTCCTTGCTCGGTCCTTGATCTCCGCGCTTAGCTGCGTCGGTCTCGCACACGGAGTAAGTCGTTTCACTACCAAGTAGCGTGTTCGCACTCGGGTTGCACGCATGCGAACCATCTGATCCCTTCAGAGAAACAGTATCCTGTAACGTATTGTTCTTTCTAGAAATCCTTGGACTCGGCTTTGGAAGCAAGTCAGCAAATGCTTTTCGCAAATGCTTTGACTGCTTCGCTGACTCGTCATGGCCAACTTCCTTTCGAAGAGTTGGGCTCGCCATTTTGAAATCGTCGGTACCTAAATCCTTGCAGCTTGGGCTCGTAACAACGGAAGCAGAGCGTCTAGCCCTTAAACAGCCAAAGAAGTACGCACCTCACAGCTGATCTACACGAAACTGCCGGAACGCTCCAACTTCCTGACGCTTTATACGTAGCTACCCCGATATCTCGTAATTTCGCTAATTGCCTCACCAAGGGTGGCTCGTCCAACGAAAACAAGATGGCGCGACGGATTGCGATTTCATGCAAAGATGTCTGACGTCTGCGATCACCAGAGCAAACAAACACGAAAATAACAGCTGGGCACTTATCGTTTCAAGTTTGTAAACAGGTTGCTGATTGCGACATTGCACGCTGGGTAACTCCTACTACCACGCCAGGGTTATGACGACAAAAGCGGTCAGGAATTGCCCCCAGCTTTTCCGAACAAAGACAATGCCTTGCTTGCGAATGCACACCTATCACATGAAAATAAGAAGTTCGCATTGCATAGGCTGTGTTGCAAGAACCTGAAACCGCTACACCGCATGTTAACGATAAAAATACCTGACCATCCCACGGGCGATTGCACTCGTTAGCACAGTCTGTGCCTCAAGGAGTGTCAACATCTTATGACTTGCAGATAGCAGGTCCACTACAGGTTTCTGATTTAAGTTAAAGACTTAGGGCACCACTTACAGAAAGGTAACGCTCGCCAAAGATGCTGGAGAGATTTTCATTGATAAAATTTGATAGAAACGCCGCTTTTTATTTAAAAAAGAACTTTATAAATTGATTGAATTATTTCCGAACCCTCCCAGCGGAAACACGCAGCACTCACACAAAGAAAGGCACATACAAACACACACGCAAACTCACACACAAACGCGCGCACACACACAGACACACACACACACACACACACACACACACACGCACACAAACTCACACAGTCAGAATTATCAGTGACTTTTACGGTCTGTCCTCGCGGTCTTATCTCTAGTAATATGGGTTAGTGCTCGTCTCAACAGAAATGAAGCTATGTTCAGGAATATATTCTATTTGCACGAGAAAATTATAGTCATAACATATGACCTCAATGTCAGCAGAAGCATTTCACGCACAGACAAACGTACACACACACATACACGCACTCTCTCACGCGCACACTCTCATGCACACACATGCAAAAACACAAACTATTTGACCCACTCACACGCACGCACGCACTCACGCACACACACTCACACGGACACACCATCTTTCTCACACCCACGTGCGCGGTTACACATAGCGTAAAGAAACCGGAAGTTAGTTTTATACGAAAGGCATTTGTTCACTTACATCACAAACATTCATAACAAGTTGACCTTTCAGCCGGTTGCCGTATTGGAATTTCGATCTTCAGGAGCAAATAAGAAAACAAACGATTGTGAACAGGTCAACGCAAACGATTGTGAACAGGTCAATGCTCCGACTCAGCACGGGAGCAGAAATCTCCATCACTTCCGGACAGTTGTTTGCAAACTTCTATCGCTGACTGTCTCGTGCAGCGTTAGAGGAAAGTGTTCTAAGCTGAGAATGCATAAGGGTAAAAAAAATTTGCCTTTTTCAATATTGTGAATGTAGGTAACTCCTTCATTGCCCAAGAATGCAAAAACTTAAGATATGCTTCTTGCACACGATCGAGAACAGGCCACGGGTGTTGGTGGATTGTCAAGATTGATCACAATATAACTTAAAAGTCTACTTATGATATCTTCGTATACTTGTTCGGTTATGTTCTATTTTATTCGTGGATAGATTCGCCACATCGTATAAAAATAAGTTCCGAATCACAAGAGACCATCCATACAAATTACAAATAGTCTATCTAATCCAGATACTCATGAAATTATGGCATGGTTCTTCTAGAAGGTCACTGACCTTTTCATGATGCACCGTGGATCGTCCGGGATACTCATTCTAGGATTACATTAGTACTATTATACTATTATCCTACTATGATAACTCGCTTCTACGAAAAGGTTCTGAAAACCAAGGCAAGTAGCGAAGGATGGTGGATATTCGCTGCACTGTAGCACACGGTAGAGACGAACTCAGTTGGCCCAGGAAGTTATAATACAAAGGTGTGGGAGGCCAATTTGGGAGGGACAACCGAGTGCGCCTCTGTCTGAATACCTTACAGTAAACAATTGATATATAGAAGCCATCGGTCTCGCACTCGTAATGACTGCGATAACAAAAGTGAGCATTTGTTAAAGATTCTGCGCAACAAGGAATCGTGGAGTTACGTGCAAAATTGAGCCCCCGAAACTATGCGATTTATATAACCGGTTACCGATGTAAACAACAACTAACGATTACATCGACCAATGACCAAAACGGGCTGCAATCCATTATCTCCTGCCAACCGTACAAAGCAATCGCAAATTCGATAAAGCTGCACTTGATTAGTCCAAAAGTTTCCATCTGAGTACACGCAAGCGATCATTACTTGGAATACGCCTAAAGATGTTATCAGCAGTGGAATTCACCGCTACGGCACTATCTACCTCAAAGTCGGACACTTAATTAGGGCAAGCCCGGAACTAATCTTAAGACGGCAACAGCACCACCTCTAACAATAACAACAACAACAATACCAACAACAGCAATAACAACAACAACAACAACAGCAGCAGCAACCACAGCAACAACAACAACAATTTCTGATTGCACCACTATGAAAGAAAAAGTAAATTGGGTCTTTCGTCGCTTGAGTTGCATTTGTTTATCTTATTGGCTTCATCGCAGTTCGAAATTGAAGATTCAGGTAGGAGTTCTTTAATTCATTACACCTAGCGTAAAATAAGGTGTGATAAGACTGTAAGATGTGGAAAAAGATGGGAGTGGCAGAAGTAAGGCACATACCTTTATTGTGGCGGGGCCATAAAAAAGGTTTTTATCTCTCCAAAATTAATTTGCCACTACTAATAAGATGGGAACTTATCAACACATTAAGTACGTATAAGCATGATGCATTAAAATTAAACCTCAAATTTCTGCATGAAAGTAAATCATTTCTAGACGTACATGAAAACGAAATAATGAAGCTTCTTTGAAAGTCTTGCAGTCTTGTCGGTCACGGCGAATTAACCTACCGCAATCCAGAGCCTCAATCTTATCCAATCTTGCAAGATATACGTTTATGCTGGTAACCAGCTAAGGCTTGCAGACGCACTGGTCGTTAATTTATGACATTCAACTTAGCATATGTTAGGTATTCCATAACTTCACTCTACATGCCAAGCGGATTCTACGATGGAGAAGCTACGTCCTCTTTTTTCGTATGTCGGCTAAAACTTCATGACGGATTAAAATGGTAGAAAATTCTTGGCGGTCTTTCTTGGTAAAAATGAACTTACACGTCGTCTTATGTCACTTCAGTAGGCAATTTGATTGCCCAGAATATTCGAGAAGATTGCAACAAGAATATTCAAATGCTCAGGCAAGCAGGTCTGGAACAGCATTGCAAAGTAACACAAAAACTAAAACTCTGTTAAGGTGCATTCCAAGTCACGCATTTTATCAAGAGCATTAAAACAACCTATCCCATTAAGTCCGCGCCATATTTAGCTGAAGTTTAGTGACATTTTGATTGCTAAGCTGAACCGGGTTAGCAGGCTTAAAGGCGCGGGCAAATGCTAACCATGATTTTGGAGAAAATCCAACTTTTTTTTGTAAGCTGAACCGGGTTAGCAGGCACAAGTAAAATGTGAGACACTTGCATGCCCTTTATACAAAATCCCACTTAGATGTATCCGTGTTTAGCTCTTTACATTGACGTCATGTTGCTGATCAATTAAAACTTCTGCTCGAGTTTCATTTTCGTACAATGAGCATGAAAAGAGCGAGTTCGTCACCAATAGAGTCAGAAAGCTTTAAAATGATTCTTGTTATATCCTGAGACGGCTACGACATATTGAGCTCAACATTATTTCGGGAAACTACGGTCTAAGAAAATCCTTAAGATTAAGCGAACTGAATCTCGAAATTTTCTATTATCTATACCAATTGTTTGAGTATTGCTACTTAAAGATTGACTTCTCGATCAGAGGGTATTAAAGTCAAATATTAATGAAATAACTAATCCATGTGGTGAAGACTCTTCGCGCTCTGAATAAATTGTAGTAAAGCTAGCTTGCAGTTTGTTTGGCTTCGTAGTTGAGAATCAGTTTTTCTATGTAGCAAGAGGAATTTCTGAACAAGGTGAAGAATTCCGCGAGAAACCAGGACCATATATGAACAGCGTTGATTAGGTACCACGTGGGGTAATAGGAGTATTTGCCATGGCTGGAATACGTGTACTAACTTGATAAAAGCGAATTTACAGAGGCTGCTGAATGCGAACTTCCCAGAAAATCGCGCTCATGTATCCAAATACACCTCACCCGATTCCTGCTTTGATTTACCAGGTGATTAACGAAAAGAATTCTCGTGTCATACACAAAGATTTTTATACCTGATAAATACTTGGCCGTTACATCGGCGCTACGTTGTGCATTGGTACCTCAGAATCCTTGAGATAAGCTATTTTGCCTAGAACTTTGCTACTATGGGAGTTTAAAGTCAACTACGATTCGGAATAGACTTGTCTTTGTCTTGGCAATGGAGACGTTAGCTCGTCCAAAATGCCTGAAATCTGATGCAATGCTGCGGAGGACACACGCGCGAATCTGAAGTGGAGTTCTAAGAACATATCATGTTGACGATATATTAAGTGCCGTATTAAACGTGCATCGCATTGTCATGAATTCTGGACATTTGCTAAGTGACACACATCTTAACGACAGTTGATTGTTTCAATTAGCTTTAACCAGACGCGCAATAATTGACGACAACTGCCTCTCGTAGAAATTGATAGTTACACAACACTTCAAGGAAAATTTGCTAAGCATGATAAAGCAGGAAAAATTCTCTTGAATAGACACTCTGCTCCTGTTCCTCGGGAAAAATTTGCAACTGGGAAGGGAAGACTTTATGTCGGAAAATTTGACATCAATGCTGCCAGTACCTTAGTCCTAGCAAATCTGTTCCGCAGAATATAGACTGCAGGGTCTGCAATAGTTCGGCAAAGAGTGCTTGCCGCAACAATTTGATGTGATATACTGGCGTCTTTGTAAGACTTGGACGTGTATAGTTCTCTGGTTCTGCATAATATGACGACCACTGGAAACGTCGTGAAAATTACGAATGATGCAACGATGAACAGAATGACGAAATCTGACTTGCTAGCGAATTTGTTTAATCCACCCTGCTGAACGCTCGAAACCAACCGATTGGTTTGAGATTTCCGTATTATCCTAATTATTAAGCCGTACATCACTATTAAAACCAAATCGCACAAGATCATTGCTGATATGGCTGACAGCGAGAAAACTATCCTCGTAGTCTTCACCACGGCTGGTGTTAAAGACAGTAGCCACACTACAGCAATGGCCACGCATACCTTTCTTCTTGTAACTTTCGTTCGATAAAGAAATGGTTTTCTTACGGCGAGAAATTGCTGGCACGTTAGCAGCACAACATGCAAAATCGACGACAGGACGCCGCAACGCTGCGCGTAGTTGAATGCATCCCATAAAGACGGGGGTAGCTGCACTTTGACAAACATAAACAATATCGCATCAGCAAGCATGCACGCCCCCAAAAGCAGGTCCGACGTACACAAACTTATGAGAAGAAGATCTTGTGGTTTGAGCTTGCGATTCTCGTTCGACCTCCTGGATTTCAGCAGCTGTCGAATAGCCAAGGAATTAAGTAGAACGCACGCACTGCCAGCTGAGAGAATTATGACGTATACGAATTGAAAACTCCAGTCACGACAAACGAACAAGAGTGGGTGCAGACACGCTGAAGTGCTATTGCTCATAATTCTCTTGATCTTTTGTTTACACAAGCAAGAATAGCAGCTTATTTGCTTTTGGGTATCCTCCTCTAGGCAACACTTGGTTCATGTGAGTAGTTAATATTTTATTCGCTGTTTCCATGATAAATCCCTTGAACTAAACACAAGAAGATATATCAAAGGTTGACAACGCAGTAAAATTCTCTTTCTGCTTGCTCAACAAGCATCAAAAATAGTTATTGGTTGTTACCTGCTGGAAGAACTCAGAGTAATAATTTACAAGCTATTCAGAATCAGCGTATTTGCGATTTGTATGCGTGTGTGTGTGAACAGATGCCGCGACTTCTGAAGACAGAGTTTAAAGGTTGTCGAGAGAAACGCGAAGTAAATAAAAAGCAAAGACCTTGCTAAACAATTGAGAAACATTTCAGAAACTCAAAAATGCAGCCGTACAAGTGGCAGCTTCAGAAGGAAAGCCTAGAAACCTTGTTCTCAAGATCTTGTCCGAAATTACTTCATGTTTCTGAGTTTCAGCCTAAGGATTTGGTTTTGATTTCGGCAACGCTCAAGTAGCAATGTAGCACATAGCATTGAACACAAGCACCAAAAAGCATCCAAAGATGACAAGGCCATCACAAACAGATTTTCGTGTTTCTTAAACTGCTTGCTAATCATGGTAATAATTATATATGATATTATTGTATTGTATGTATGGAGTCACCAAAGTAACCTGCCTGCGAGGTGCGGAAAATTTCACGTTACGTTTTTTCCCCCTCCGAAACTTAGCTACTTCATATATATATATATATATATATATATA
>QQSS02048325.1:0-18302 GCA_003687565.2 Craspedacusta sowerbii
ATCATCATCATCATCATCGTCGTCATCATCATCATCATCATCATCATCATCATCATCATCATCATCATCATCATCATTATTCTCAAAATGTAATAACATGATTTTTCATGTTGAACTAAACGACTAAACCCGTGATGTTTACATTTAATTTGTTATCGAGCGTTTAATTAATTGAAGTAGGAGACATTTTCCGTAACCAAGAATCATTAACTTGAGGATGCCACCTTCTGCCACTTAGAAAGGTGTAATGGATTCAAGATACAAGCTTATAGATTTATTTTCTCGATAAATGCAAGTAAAAAATATTAATATAACTAACCCGTGATGTATAGTTTACATCGCATGAAACGCGTAAGGATGGAACATAAGATTTGAAATGCCTGCATTTATATGAGAAGGAGGCGTCCTCCTTGACGAGGCTAATAAGATCGAAGATGCCACCTCATTTCTACCTTCACTATCGCATTTACATAAGGAAAAAAGAAAACAAGTAGACCTCGTGGAAAAATGAATGAAGTTTATTCCAAATCGCTTAAAGCCACGATTTCAATATAGACTTCAAACTGAGACTACAATCCAAAGCAGTATAATTTTGAGTGAAATGCTTCTTCTTCTTGTGAGAGCATGTCAGAAAGTGATCGGAAGAAGCCAAGAAAAAGGTTCGTCTTCAAGCGAGCGTTATTTAAAGGCTGCCCTGTAAAAAGAAAAACAATTTAATACGAGTAGCTACTTCATGTAAACTCAAAGGTAATCAGCCAAAACAATAAGCAGTCAAAAGGTGAAATTCGAAATCAAAATCAACTTCGTTACTTCGTCTCAGAGATCATTCTTCACAATCGCAAATCAGCATTCAGACATACGCCATTAGTAGAGCTTTCATTTCGTTTTTAAAGAGAGTCTTTGATTAATTTATATTAATATAAAGTTCAATAAGCTTGTTACAGTTGATGGAGCCTTTATATTTGCAAAACCATAGGTACATCTCAGTTCGTCGGTTTGGGAGGACAGGCTTATGCGAACCGCCTATTTGAGTTTTTGCGCTAGTAGTAGAATCGGAAAAAGCAGACCAATTCTGTAGGAATCTTGCTAATATACCCGTCGTGCATGGAAAACGTTAAGGTCAGTGTTATTACGACTCCATACTTTGCTGTGAGAACAATGTGAAAGTCGGCTCTCGAAAATCGGAGAAAGTTCTCATTCTTACGGCTTGACTTTGCAATTTTACTACTCGATTTAACTCACGTTTTCCGCGGTGAACCTTAGCTAAGACTGCCGTAGCGAGAGAAATAAACTATAATTGAGCGATGCGAGAGAGCAAACATCAGTCATCAACACAGTGGCGCTTTCTTGAAAGGAGACCATTTCCTCTTCACAACATTTTGGGAGAGCTCAGTGACGTGGTCTCGCCAAGTCAAGAGCAAATCAAAGATGACGCCGAATTACCTTATTTTGTTGGTTAAGGACATACTCTTAACTTTAACTTTCAATGCCGCTGTTGTACTATAACGTAAACTCCTCACTAATTCTAAGAAGTCAGATATATCCTGGATTTTTCTAGCCTAGATAATATAGAACAGTTTTTATGACTGTAAGTATTTACACCATTCACGATGAAACCAATGCTGGATTCAACTTTTGTGTGTCAGCTGACTCTGACCTATTGCCCAACTTCTAACTAATGCAAGCCGCAATGTAAACAGTATAACTTGATCGCCGTCAAAGGCGTTAGTTACGTAACACCCGCGTAAAGAAAGCCTAAAAAATATGGCGCTCCATGAAAAGGCTATCAGCCTTCTCAGAGAGCCATGCCGAAATATGTACTCTAAATAACCGGACTAGCCGCAACAACAACAACAACAGCAATAACAACAACAACAATTTATTTCTCCCAGACAGCAAGCTAAATATTAACTCCAGTAAGACAATCGCTGCAACTTACTTTATGCTGTGATATATACTTTTCAACTGGCAAAGTCTCTTGTTATGAAGAAGAATGCTACAGTACATCGTCCACAGCAAAACTAACCATAGCAAAAGTGCAGTAAAACGAAATCCCTATGAGTAGCATAGAGCTAAACAAAATGCAATTTCACGCAGGATATACATACTGGTCACAATGTACTATACACCCTGCCCCTCTCGATCTTGCTAGCATATGCGAGCACAAACACACGCGCACGTCCTATCTCACGGGTCGGTCGCTCCAAGCTCATACAGGCACAGCTAGATGCACACAAGTTACAGGACTAACTTTAAGCTTAATTTAATTAGAAGAATAGTCATTAAGACTTACACATTTTGTTCTGAGATTCTTGCATATAGGTGAGAATTAGTGTGGTGGTTAAAGGGATGAATGATTTAACTCGTGAAGAGATGACAATTCAGAATAATGTGACTTCTGACAATGAGAAATTAATGACTAATAAAGAGCCACACTATTGAATAACTTGGATCGCTATTTTTAAAAGCCGAGTGGGTATGCTATTGGGTCCTGACGATTTCGATATTTGAATATCGTTAATAATTTTAGATACTTCTGTGGCTATTTTGTCTAAAATAAACATACTGAAGCTGACATTCGACTTCAAATAGTATTAGAAGTAATGCTTGGCAGCTTTTATGTTTATTATCAGGCGACTTGCCGATCGAGGAGAATTGTACATGTAAAGCAGTGGCAATGTCTTTAGGATTTGAGAAAGTGTCTTCATTTGTTGATGCTGCTTTCACGTAAAATTTAATTTTGAGTTCGAGATTTGAATGATAGACTTAATGCCATCCCAGTTTTCTTTAATGTTGTGACTATTTCCTGAAAATAATCCCTAACAAGTCTAAACCAGTCGCCAATCAAATAGAGCGTTAGAGGTTAAGGCATTAAGATATGTACTCGTACACATACATAATTAGTTATTCGCCGTAGAAGTATTACAGAAGATAATACACTTTTTAATGTATGTAAATAAGAAAGTTGCCAATAGTCCAGTCTACTTACTTCTGGGCATGGATCCCCTAGAAGACCGCGGCTCTTTTCATGGGGCACCATTTACAGTTGATACTTTATTTGGACCTTTTTAAAAAGGGGCTTGACATTAATGCGTTTTTAAATTTGAAGACAGTGATTTAAATATTTGAAGCTTAGGAGGCGGCAATGGTGGCTTCGCCAGTTTAGCTGACGTGGGTTAGATGGGTTATACTTCTGTGAAGTCTAACCTATTGAGGGAGGTTCAGGTAAGGTAATCTAGCATAGCTTCACTTGCTTTGGAGTTACTGGTTATCAGACTACAGTTATCGATTGGGTGACCTTTTAAGGTTCCGTTGAAGTGAGACCGGGGTAAGAAAATCATATATATTTTACCTAGTCTAATCTTTCTGAAATGCATACATACCTAGTCAAATGTTTCTGAAAGGCATACTCAATTGAGCAAGTAGCTGAAGAAAATTTAGGTCCACATCTACCAAAGGAAACCCTGATAGACTAGCCTTTCAATAACCCAGATTTTCTTAGCATTCGAGGTCTTGGTATCTACCTGGTAAACCTAGTTAGTAAGCACTTTAGCTGTATTTAGCACGTCGGCGGCAGTGTCGCAGATTATGGGCGGGAGAAGATTACGTTGGGTCCAGGCCTTTCAGGTATGGGAGCTGGTTGATTGTTTTGTTCGCCTTGCATAATGGCGGGTTGTTTGGTAATGGGAACGCTGTAAGTTTGGAGTTCTGGTCAGCGATGGTGGTTGGTTTGCCGGCAGAATATTTGTTATTTGGCAGCGTCTGGGTCTTTTTTACGGATATATGTTTTAGCGAATGATAGAATTATGTCCCTTCTCCATTCCATGATTATAAATAGATGTGGCGAGCTGTTGATAGGCTGACAGGTGCGGCGAAGGTTGCCGAAAAGCTTTGGACGTATTTTTTTTAGGCAGTTGAGGTCACTTCCTTTTATTTGAAAGCCACGTTTTGATCCCCGCTTTAGATCTGGTTGCATTTATGTTGGTAAGTTCCTTTCTGTTGGTGGCGTTCCAGGCGATCAATTGAAAGTGTTCGTCCGGCGATTTGGTCCTTCATAGCTGTGGGAAATTTAAAGGTTTTTAACTCATTGGTAGTCGTCCATCATCGCAATTCTTAATTTCAGTAGTTTACGTAGTTTGCTAAAGTTTGGATTTCTGTAATGATTTTTAATATGTTTGCGATTTATGCTCATTGTCATTTAGCGATTAGACGAAAGAAAGCTTTGCCTACGAAACAATGTAGCTGGGCTTACTTCGAAAAAGATTATTTGCAGAAGTGTTTAAGTTTGTTACTACACCTGTGAAAAGCAGATTCAAAATGTAAGTAGTGTTTTGTCGTTTAGGGGTTCTATTGTTTAGGTGACTGGTTTTTACTTTTGTGCTCCTTGTTGATAATCCTTTGGCAGAACATGAGAGGAACGCCTTCCCATCCCTTCCCAACTGTGAAAGGTAATTTTAGTACAGTGTACTAAAATCTTACAAGTTTAAGAAGCTGATGAAAAATATATTCAGAATTGGTTTGTATGGTAAGTGGTCTCACTTGTTCAGTAACCAGAACTTAAATGAATTCCTTACAATATAGGAATGTAAATATGACAAAAAAGGACGATGAAAGCTTCCTTGCTGATAATTAAGTGTCCTTACCTGGGTTTGATTATATTCTGTCTGGGTTTGATTATATTCTCTCGTGCATTCTACTTTTTAACAGGGCTTTAAGATTTATTAGCATGTACTTGGGTGTTTGATTCTGCAAACTCTGTATTAACCCAGCAAACAGTCTATGAACATGGGCTATTTCATTTTGATAAGAGTCACAATAGCAGAGAGTTGTAGAATTTTGAAATCTAATCATTTAGTTAATTTTTATCATACATTGTTGTTCAATTAAAGTTGCACACTTTGCCAGCAGACTGTGATTTTAGGGTTTCCAGTCTTCACATATGATGTGTAATGCTCCAGACTACTTGCTGATAAAAATTTTCTTGGCTTTTCAGACAGTCATAAGATATCCCAGCGCTTTTTTGGGAAGACACTATTTATATGTTTGTAGCCTAAATTCCAGCCTTTTCTAACCTGTGAGTGTATCCCTGCCTTTGCTAATTTATGTTGTATGACTAAACGTTGAAGTCTTTCATATATTTTTAAACTATGTATTATAGATATTTTGTATGCTTGTCTGCTTTGCCTGAAGCTCAAAGATCCAAATTTTTTTCATTTTGCAAATTTTAGTTTCCTTCTCGTGTTTTTTTTTCTTCGATTTATTACAATCATTTGGACCCAGAAGAAATCGTGCCTTATAGAGTTTGGTCTGCAATCAATTAGTTCTTAAGATTTGCAAGAGAGCATCATGCATATTTTGATGTATGCAGTGAAATGAAGTTATATTATATTGGTGATTCGTGTGGTTTTCACTATTCATTGCATTTCAATTTTATTGCTCTTAGTTTGAGTCTTCAATCCTTACTTGCAATTCAATAACATTGTATTCTCCTTGTATTTTCTTAAATGTTAGATGTTTTCTGTACTTAGATGTAGAAAAATGTTGTAACAAGAAGAACAAAACTAGCAGCAAGAACAATTTATTTCTCACTAAATGTTTGAAAAACGTAAAACATTCCTAAACACCTAGATAAAACATTACAATAAAGAAGATAGTCTGTGAGAACTAGTCTTTAAGTACAGCTGCTGGCAGTAAAACAAACATCTTTGCACACATATTCATCTATTGAGAGGAGGTATCTTCATAGCTGTAGCTAATCAGATTGAAGATACCACCCTGTTATGAGCTCCAGTTGAAATTGCAGAGATTACGAGAATACTTTGCATGATCAAATTGATGGAATATATGCACATGCAGGGTGTACTAGCATAGTATACAAAAAAAAGTTAGGGCTAATTTAGCAGTTAACATCAGAGGCGGTTTAGAGCTGCCATATGAGACTTATGATTTGCCTTGAAAGAAAACCAAACCACGAACTTGCCACGTACCGACTGCTTTCCATCAGGAAGGTCACTTAATGCAATTGAGCAATGAATCATTGCATATATGCTCAAATAAAAGCACCCTGTTCAAACAATCCCAGCCAAAAATAAGAAGCACATACACAAAAAAAACGAAGTCAACCCAATCCATACTATTAATGCTACAATGTATTTAAAATCATATTCGTCGAAATAAAAGCATCTGTGCAAGCGATCCCCAGCCAAAAATTAAAATAAACGAAGGCGTGTACCTATAAAATAAAAAATAAAAAAATCTATACGGTTTACGCTAGAATGCATTTAAAGTCATATTTGTTAAAGTAAAATAAAATAAAAGTACCCATTTAAGCAATTCACAGCCAGAAGTTAAAGAAAATCATCATTGATGCACAAAACTAAATGGTAGTTATTCATCAAGGTCATAATTAGTAAATTACGTATATAAGGCCATAAGCAGGCCTGTAATTGCCTTCTTAAAGCTAGATGTTGCACTGTTTGCTTTGATATTCAAGGCACAAAGCTGATTGTAATAAACAGCACCTTCATATTTGATATTTAAACTCCAATATTTTTCAGTACGTCTTGTAGGCAACGAGAACATGGAGAAGGTAATAGATTGGTAGCAACTGCAAACGGGTGAAAGCGAAAAAATTCATCAAATACATTTGGGGGTTTACGATTGCACCAATCATGCATGAACAGGCTAACTTAATACGTCCTTAAGTTTCAATATTCCAAGTTGTTAAAGTAAACGCGAAGTAGGCTCAGAAATCTGAGAGAGCAATTAGTCTGATTGCCTGTTTCTGTAAGATGTATATCTTATTGATCACAGTGACACCAGCTAGCCTCCAGATCAAGCATCCATAGATCATGTGGGAATGAAATAGGCTATGATACAGTGATTTAATAGTATTTTTATCAACGTAGATTTCTATTCTAGAATTCCTACATTTAGAACAGTTGAGATTCTAAATAAGATTGAAAAATCCAATATGTTTTTGATTTAGTTTAAAAACCCTTTTTTAAAAATCTGCTGATTGATTGTTTATAACATAATCACAGGTCATACTTTCTCAATTTTCTCAGTCTAATTCTTTCAGTTATTTATATTAATTTCCAGTGTCCCATCTTTACATTTTTCTATACTTAGATGTAGAAAAACTTTGTAGACTTGCTACATTAGGAATAGGTGAAACTCGGCATAAGATTGAAAAAAAGAGTACGTTTTTTATTTACCTTAAAAGACATTATGCAAAATCAGCTGATCGCAAGTTTATGAGCTGATCTCAGGTAATACTTTCTCAATGTTCTCAGCCTAATTGACTTCTTTCACTTATTATTAGTAATAATTGCAAGTGTCCCTTCTTGAACTTCTTAGCCAAAAATAAGTAGGAAAGTCAGCAGATCTAGGGCTCGTAACATATCGCATTCCTTCAAGTAAGTAGGGGTCTTATGTCATGTAAAACCATATCTGCATGCACCTATTATTGATAACGGTGTTCATTATGTCATTTCATTTAAAGTTACCCCTAGTAGTTGACTGCCAGAAATTCTCTATGAATAATATCATGTATTTCAAGTCTTGGAGGCCATCTTTGCTCCTCTTAAAGGTTTGGGACTCTTAATTTGGCTCAGCAAACAGAATATCTGATGAATTATTAACGTGCTAACACTCTGTCAAAGATTTTAAGGGAGGACAATATATAAGAATCAACAATGCACTTCTTTGTTACTCTTGGACCATTTCGTTGATGCTTGTCTTTAAGGTAACCTGGAACTCATTTATTAAGACAAATTTTTATGCAAAACTCTATTAGTTGTGGAACATAACTGTTATGTAACAGTTCATAAAACATCTTCTTTGCCATATGTCTGAACAGCTTCCACAGTACGTCACTTGCGTGGGTTCTCGCATGAGGTGACCTCAAACGCCATTCGTTTCTATCTCTCCCGTGTGGATGCCGTCCGTGGGCGTCCTCTTTTTGTCCAGGCGACCGCCCAGCTGGCATCTTTTACTTTTTGCTTGTCTTCTCATCCTTGTTTATTGTGGCTTTTTGGCGAGACGGGTCCACAGTCCTCTCCTCGCTAGCTAGTTCACTAGCATAGGCAACGCCGTTGATCTATTTGAGACTCGTCCGCCGTTTAGGTAGTTTTTAACAACCAAGGGCATTGCCCCGCCGTGCTCGCAAATAGTGAGCTAGATCAGCTAGTTAACTGGCACCGATCAGTCGCCGTTGAAAGCCGTTACAAAGCATAACTTTCCAAAAATCTGTTTGTTGTAAACTTTAAAGCTGTAAGTTTGGGCTTCATGTCCATCCCCATTCTTGTGAGACATCTTCCGGTCTCCTCCTCCTTCCAGCCCATTTATTGGATTAAAGCTTGTTTGCAATTTGCTTGCAGATGTTATTATTCCTATTTTAAAGTGGCATTTCAAGTGGCGTAATTCGGATTGTTTGATAAAGATATAAGCCAAGGGCAGATAAGAAATTCACTGGCTACTTTGTCTAGTAGGTGAAATGGATTGTATGGTTGGTTGGGCTTAAGCTTGAGGTATTCAATTGGCTCAGCAGTTTGGGTAGTATGCCGTTCTGACTCTTGATGGGTCTGACATGCGGTGTGGAGTGAAGCACTTCTGGAATGGTTGCTGTATTTACTATTGATGATGGGTAAGTTGGTATACAATCAAAGGTCGTAGCTTAGCTCTCTAGGTCTCTTGGTACTTTTAGTTTGCTTATGATAATGGTTTTGGGGTTAAGCTCTGACATAAGATCGTGTGTTTTTATTTGGGGTCTTTTACCTTGAAGACTATATTCACAGTTATTTTTCGGTATGATCTTGTTTTTGCTGTTGTTTTTTTCCGGAAATGTTTCGGCAAGTGAATAGTTAAGTGTATAACCTTATAGTATAAGGATAAGCGTGGAGGATTTTCAAGTGCCTGATACTTGGGTCAATGAGGTCAAGCTAACTGCGCACCTTTTAATACATGTTCTTGTTACTTCATTGTGTATGCATCTGCCTGGCTCGCAAATTACGATTTTCTGAGGAGATCCATGAATTTTTGATAAAATCTTTTGTAAGTGTTGAAGATGGGACAATACGAAATGATGCGACCATACTAAATGATCCGGAGCATGTAGTTTGCTTTGCGTTATCATATCATTGTCATGCGTATTTGTTAGTATTGAGTATATAATAATGTACTTAAAATACTTGTTGAAATCAGAATTTGAAAGAGAAATTTTAAAGTAAAATTTCTGAGGAGGGCACTTTAAAGTCCTGAAAATGTTGTTTAAGGATTCTTTGCAATATGAATCTGGCCTTTTTTTCTTTATGGCCATAGATACTAAGATGGGCGTACTTGATAAAATGAATTACAATCACAAGTGCAGTTTTATATATCAATTTGGTATGTGGCTTGTAATTATCCATAAAGACAAGAAATTGGAAGTCATTTTGTGACTTCTTCTTTCGATTCTTTAGGGAACGTTCGGTCGCTCAAGCTCGTGCATCTGTCATGATATACAACAACGATACGAAGAAGTGGGAGCATGCTGGCGGTTCTCAAGGAATTTCCCGCGTGCAAGTGTATTTCAATCCGTCCAGTGATTCTTACAGAATTGTGGGAAGGAAGCAAACCGACAATGAGGTAAGGTTTTGTTTAGCTTTGTCGTGTGCTCTGAGACGGGGCATAGCTCATGGTGTCTAACCGGTAATCAATTGTTTACTAAGACTTAATTTTCGATAAAGGTTAACTCGATAGATGAAATAGTTTTAACTAATTCGAAGGACGTGTGAACAACTAACTTAGTCGTTTAAACTAGTGCGATGTTGTCACAACGGCGGCTAGGCGCGGTTCTGAGCTATCTCTCACATTTTCTAGGCACTTCTTATTTATTTTATTTATTGATTTATTATTTTTCTTTTCTACTTTATTGTGGAGAAGAAATAGGTTCCTTTGCTTTTGTTTTTGTTGTTGTTTTTGTTGTTGTTGTTGTTGTTTTGGAAAAATCAAGTTTAGGTTCCGACCAACTAATGCGTCTCACTGAGTGTCCTTTTGCTCTTTGTTACCCGTCTCTCCTTTCAAGCTCCAGCTTACTTGATGCCCTTCGCTTGTTCCCCATTTTGTTTATCCTATTCTTTAGCCTAGCAAGCCACGTTAGCTAGTGAGAGTTCTGTTGATGTCATGTTACGTAATCAAATTGGCTATGCACTTTTTAAAAGGATGTTCTTCCCAAAAAACTTACAGCCATTGTGTTTGACCTGAGCTGGAATTGAACCCACAAATTCTTAGGGTTCTTACCCCGCTTTTTGCTTCTCCTCTTGTCTCTTGTCTTGTCCGTTTTTGCGCAGATACTTGTTAACTACATTTACCCGACGGCAGAGTCAAGGCGCATACGAATCCTTGTATTTTTTAAATTGTTTTTAATTCTCCAGGTAGTTATAAACTGTGTGATCGGAAAAGCCTTGAAGTACAACAAAGCGACAGCAACCTTTCACCAGTGGAGAGATCAGAAGCAAGTTTATGGTCTGAATTTCCAAGGTGCTGAAGACGCCGACGTGTTTTCAGAGGCGGTACTTGGGGCGCTTGATCACCTGAATAATCCTCTACCCACAGGTATTTGTAGTTGAATCGGCTGTTGGTCGAGATTCATAATGCAAAGCAGCCATCATGCATGTGCCGCATTGTCGGTGTGCGAAGTGTGGTTTGTAACGTCCAATGTGGAAGTGGTAGGGTGACTTGCATGCCTACATGCTGTGCGGTTTACGTGGTTGTTTGTGCGCGTTTACAAAAACCTTCGTAAACGGGAGCGATCAATTCATTTCTGCCGGCGACCGACCATTGCATCACTTCGCGTAGCGCAAGTGTTCATTACTGCATGCCTTCGCTTCTCTGGTCAATTAAAAATCTCATAAGTCAGAGAAAAGGAAGGACTAAGGGGCTATTGGAAACTTATTTTAAGTAAATTAATTGCCCCTGTGCATCTAAGAAAAGAAGGCGTTAGGTCTGATGGGCGGATTCGTCTGTCTAAGGAGAGTGAAATGCGCGTGGAAGCTGCTGTTCGCTAATCGTGTTTGTGTCATGACGACGTTTGAAAAGCCAGTAAAAAACCGAATTATTGCTTGATTCACCATGTCTCTAATATGATGACTGCAGTCCCGCAATACTTTTGACCTTATAGTTCTCTAGCAAGCCAGGCTTTGCTTGTGCGCTTGGAGGCATTTAAGTCTTTCTATTGCCCGGCTCCTGGGTGGCTGCTCTCTCTAAGTACATAAAAATTTTACTTGCTAATCAAGCAAGTCACATGGGATGTAACCCAATGCCAAGTCACGTAATGTAGACGTACACAACTTCTTAACAAACTTCAGATCGCCAGAAAGAACTTTCGGGGCGATAGCAAATGGCAGCTGGAATTTTACGTTTAAATAGATATTTTAGAATCGAATCTGATGTCTTGAATCCTTAGCTCAGATACTGTAAGCCATTTTGACGTGGCGCCAATAGTTTTGTGGTGTTTGCACATTTGGAACATTGGAAGTGAGCCGTAAGATTAAAGCAAGCCAGAAGGTTATTGAGCGCATTGAAGCTTAAGAAAGGCGCGTTCGGGAATGAGTGTTCCGTTATCGAGCGCTTTTCCGTGTCGGACCATGAATCATGAATCAGACCTACTTGAGTAAATTTTGGAACACAAGCGCGGCCACAGTCGTTTGGCATCGAGATTGCCGCACTGAATGTCTGTCTGGTAGTTTTGTAGCTGGAATTTGCTTGAGCATTACGTTGGGTTGCTGATTTTTGTTCAACCCACAAACAGCCCGAGTGCTGCATTGTTGTGTTCCATAATCGTTGCCGGCCATATCATCTGCCATTGAAAATGTTTCTGGTTGAGCGCATAGTCCTTGTGTGTGGAGTATTTCAGCCTGTTGTTAGGTTAGACCAGGCACAGAAATATCAGGCAAGCAAGCATTCTCGAACACGATTGGCAGCTATTTAGCTTATATTATCTAGCGGATGACTTTTGGTGCACTTTTTAATTGTACTTTTTAAGCTTCTCTAAGCAGCTTTGGTCGTTCTTTCGGTGCATATTAATGGATTGCACTAAGGCTTTGCCCAGCATGTATATTAGCTGGCTAAACACCCAAGGACTCCTTGAAGAATATGTGATTTTCTGGCGTCCGTTTCGAGGGATGCAATATTTTTGGGTATGTTTTTTTTTTGTGCTGCGAGCGCTTCTACCTTCGTCGTGGTATTGCCACTCTTAGTATGTGTCGTCTGCTATAACCTGCGTTTTATTTTTCATCATAGACGTTCCGGGACCGGTTTTGAATGGTTCCACATCCACCTTCCTAAGTTTGTTTTGGTATAACTGAACCAAAGCGTTTGGCATAAAGATTTAACTAGATTGCGTGTATTAACTTAGATTAGTTGACTGGCCTAAAGTAGATTTAAGTTGGTGATCTCTTTTTGTTTGGACTCAGACAAATATCCGAGGAATAAAGGTTGTGCGGAGGTTGCTTTTGTCAGGCAGCGGCTGTACGTGCATATTTGATTATGAATCCGACGCGGCAGTTGACTAGACCATCTCAAAAGATGTTTGTTGTCTGAGGAATACTGATAATGATTAAAATTGGCTGAAGAGCTACCACGAATGGCTATTTTGTATGTTGCCCTTTCTGATTTTGTGGGAAAGTGAGATCGCCATATGTACATATCTTTTTCTATCTTGTCTCTGAGAACTGGTCTGGGTTTTCGTGTTGCTGCTTCCAAACTGCAAATTTAAGCTATTTATTGCCCTTCCGAATTGTGCCTGCAGTATTGCAGCAGAATGTAACTTGTTTGTGTTTCTGGCGGGTGCATTACAAGCGGCATGGCAATTTGATCATGAGGTGGCTTGGCAATGAAAACTGTAAGCGATATTAAAACAGCAAGCGATATATGCCTTGCTTGACTTCATCTGCGCTTGCCGTACCTCATTGGTGCAAAGATACTTCTTTGGCATTGCATATGCACAAGTTTTCAGTTGTTTTGTTTCTCCCTTGTTCGCTTGCTGTTTTGAAGCCGGCGCGCCTTAAAAGTATTTGCATTTGTTTGTTGAGAGTAAAGTCGAGGAGTTAGTTTTTGGCGCTTTTGAGGCTGCTGATTCGTTTTTATTTTGGTGGCAGTGAAGACGAAGGGTTTGCCTTTGTGAACCTGTTAATTTTTTGTAAGTTTGGGCTCATTGAACATGGAGATTTGATTTGGAAATCTTGCTGGGGATGTTTGTAACGTTGCAAATTGAAAAGTCATTTGCAAGCCAGAATAAGCGGATCTCGAGTCAGGTTTTGTAGATATAAGTGTTTGGATGAGAAAATGGAGCAGACGATAGCTAAGCTGATATCTCCTGATGTAGGTTTGCTGAGGGAGGCTGTACTTGAGTGAGCTGAGTTGCTCTTAGGACTATTTTCCAGTAGTTTGAGATACTGCGGCTATCAGTCGAAGGTGCTCAAGAGGAGCAGTAGCTCAGGCAGTACCTGGAGCTTTGGGACTGAGAGTGTTGGTCTGACGGCATTGGTCTGACGGCATTGGTCTGACGGCATTCATTAACTGTTGGGCTAAATGCCCAAAAGGGAATTTCGGTCGCTGGGAAAGGTTTGGTGCACAACAGGGTTACAAAAGTGAATTTCTTGTTTCTAAAGCAGACTTATACAGGATGCGTATAGTTGAGGTTCGGCCATGTTACTACTTCTTTCGTTCTTCAAGCATAACTGTTCGGAGTTGGTGTCCCAATTCCTTTGAGGCTTGATGTACGATTAAGATGATCGGATCAAAAATAAGTTTAAGGGCTTCTGTCTGGCTAGCCAAGAAAGAAGCGCCTATAGCATTCATGACTTCAGTTCTCTAAAGCGGCTTCTGATTGACTGAGCTTGGCAAGCCATTGTTAGCTTGCATAGGCGTGGTCGTATTAACTTCTACCTCTTGGGTTTCATTGTTTGAGCTGACGTGCAGTTCGGTAGGCAGGTAGGCCCTCTGCCCTTCTGAAGTCAGCAGTTCGTCTCTGAGCTTTATCTATGATGTGCGAGAGAGCATGGAAAGGTTTTTAGAAAAAAATTACCAACTAAACGCACAGATTCTCTTTATTTGCGCGGTGGTATAGGTAATAATTAGTACTTAGGTTATCCTTGACAGCTCGATTGGCATTGGTGGGAATTCGACCGCACTTGTACGGTTCGTGTGATTATTGGGCTTATGGGTGGTGAAGAGAGGAAATGATTTGTCACAGTCCCTAAGCGGCGAATTTTGTCCAGGTTGAGATTAATTGATTAACGAGGAGCCCTTGCTGTGAACGAAACACTTAGCGAACAAGTTGTGCGTAAGTCTTTTTCGGCCAGTAGTACGATGCACTTGTTGACGCCGGTGTGCTTTTATGTGTAAACTGCCCCATTTGCCAAGTGTTTGGACGCTCATTTTGACTGCGCTTGGAGGTTTGCTGCGGTGGTAGGGTTTGGGTGTTGCTGGGTTTACTGGCATGGCTTGGATTGGGCAGGTGAACCAGTTAGGTCTGCCTCAGGTTTGCAATATATACGGCAATCGGGTTGAATCCGTAGTCTGTATTTTTATGTCTATTTGCTGTTTTTGAAGATTACCGGGAAGACCACCTGCTATTCGGTGTAAAGGCTGGTATTTCCATCAGCTTGAATTTCTACACTAGAGTGCAATCTTTTTGTCTCTGTAATTGAAATATGGAACGGAAGACTGCATATGTTTAAGTGTAGAAAGTAGAATTGGAATTAATGTGTGCATTTTGCTGGGTCAGGTTTTGCGTGGCTGTCACGTTGTCCGCGGTTGGCCGTGTAAATATGTGTTTTGGTTTTCTGTTGTTGGCAATGGTAACTATCCAGGTTTTCTTGTTGTATGCACTGTCCGTGCGTGAAAACAAGGGCTCTCTCAGGGTGTTTTGCAGATGCGTAAAGTGCTATACTCACGCCTCTGTCCAGATGACCTATTTGTGCTGGAGTGCTACCGCGATAGTGTGTGATAGTGATTCCTGTTTTGGACCATTTCATGGTAGTTGAGAGTGGACTAACGCACTCACTCACGCACTCGCGGCGCAGTAGACTTGTGGATTTGGGTTACGCACTGAGTGCGCACATCCGACCTAAGAAGCTGCGAAAAAAATTTCAACCGTCCTGGTTATATGGATAAGAAATCGGGGTCCGCTCATATCCGTGTTACTACATCGAAGCAAATCGTTATAAAGCTCGCGCCTGTGCAAAGTGGGCGCGTAGTGTCGTCTGCAAGCCCGGTTTCATCTGTGCCGAGTCCTTCGTTAGCAATTTCTGATTTTCCAAGCCAATTTGCGTCGGTGGATGTCAAGGACTATGGGCAAGTCCCTCCAGAGTTTAGCAACTCCAGTGACATACGTTTTGTACCGTCAGATAGCAGATTACCCCCGTGCAAGGCCGTCAAGCTTCTGTCAAATATAGAAGGATCGTATAACTTGTGCGGTAAGGTGTTACCTTTAAGCAGCTTCCCTAGAAAACACGATTTTATGAATTTTTTTTTGTGCAAGTAATAAGGGAAAAAAGCAAAATTATATTCCGGGTCTATTTTTATTTTAGCTTTTTTGTTCCTCGGATTCTTTTTAACTCAAAACGATTTCCTAATAGCCTGTTCTGTATTAGGCATTCTAGTTTTGGGATGGATCCACTCACACAAACACACGAACCATATCCATCATCCGATTTCTAGTCGAGCTCTACCACGTGTATCTGATTGTTACCTATGTATATTCATGCTGATCCTGCTGAGTTGGCAAGAATTTGTAGGCGCAGGGATATTTTTTGCTTGGCAAGTTGCGAGTCGTTCAGAGAAGCTTCTCTGTGATGAGCGACCGTTGCATCGTTATTCATTAAGGCACTTGTTGGACGTTTAATTTATTTGAATGAACATGCTTTCTTCATAATGAAGTGGGTCGGGGACCTGTGTCAAGTTATTAGGCCTACACCCTTGCTTTGTCTTAGTTGGGATTGCTACCGATTCTGTTGGGCGTTCCACTTGAATGATCTATCTTGGCTGTGTTGACTCTTTGTCTAGTAAACTTTCATCATGCATGCCGTGGTTGGATTGATGTTGTGGTGTGTGTGTGCGTGTGTGCGTGTGTTTGGCGTGCTTGTGTGCTATAAGCTTCGCAGAGTTTTAACATTTTTGTTTATCATTCCTTCTCTCTTTTCACTAACGCTAAGCATGCTTAACGCTGGCGATTTTTCGCCAATCCGCAAATCAACTCAATTCAACTTCATTCACGTGTCGTTTGACTTCAAGGTTTAACACGCCTTGTTTCTCTTTTTATTTCCAGAAGAGCTTCATTATGCTGTGTCGAACCCCATACAGATTACTGGTAAATATTAACCATACGAGGAAGCAGTTCACGATTTATTCCTCAGCCCGGCCTTTCAAAAAAAAATTTTCTTTTCTGCTTCGTGCTTCTTAGTTTGCTTGCTCGCGAAGGGGCAATGCAAATGCGCTTGTTGTTTATTGCCAATGGAGCAAAGCGGCCAAGTCAAGGTATTGCGCGTGGCTTGATCTCTATGGACCGAGTGGCTTTCTTCCGATTGCGCCTAATATATTTGATACCTCTCGTGGTGGGTGAGATTTCCAATAGTTTGCGCGTCATCTTTCCAATCAGGCGGTTAACAAGTAAGCATCGAGGCGCTTTCGTTATTTGGTAAGAGTAGCTTAATCAAGGTTTCCACCGACGATCCGAGTGTTCGTTATCCAGCCGCAGAAGAAAATAGTTCTGCATACACAGCTTTTACCTGTTGCTTTGGGGTTCCGGCTGATTTCTTCGTAAGACGCGCTGGTTTAGGAGGCTAATCCTTGGATTCGACAGGTAGGGGAGTCGCCCTTATGCAGTGTGGGTACTTCGAGACGCGTCTAACACGTCACCGGCGACGGAGAGTGTGGCTTGGAGATGAACCTGTCTCCCGATCAATGACGTGGCTTAAGGTACCCTGTCAAAGCTGTATAAGCGACTGGTGTGTGCTCATTGCGATTTCATGCTTTATGTACAAATAATTTAATCCGTTGTCCGTTCATCTGTGAAGTATAAGTCGCTTGTAGCTGGTCGCGGACACGGTTGGGTCGAAGGTGACTGGCGCGAGTTTTTTCCTTGCTTTTTACCCCCTCAACTCCCAGCAGGCAAAATAAGTGCCAGACCTCTTGCTCGGAGGATAATCGGAATTGCTTCCTTTAACACTATTAACTTAAATTAACTTCTTTTGCATGTGATTGGTTGGTGTTTTGTGCTTTTCATTAGATTTTTTTTTTAATCTATTTTTTTTTTAAAACATACCTTTTAGCAGTATTGCCTTTCGGTAACGTATATGCACTGTGCGCATGAGTAATAAAGTTAATATAGTATGCACTGGATGTAACATGTTTGTTCTTCCGAAGTTGTGCGTGTGACTGAACAGGTGATTGGGTCTCGTTTGCGTCGATTTTTCCATGTGAAGTTCCTCGCCACCTTTCGCTTTCTCATCTTCGCTCATGCATTTCCGTGTAATGTTATTATTATTATTATTGTTATTATTATTATTATTATTATTATTATTATTATTATTGTTATTATTATTATTATTATTACTGTTATTATTATTATTATTATTATTACTGTTATTATTATTATTATTATGATTATTATGATTATTATTATTATTATTATTATTACTATTTTTATTATTTTTATTATTTTTTTTGTTTTTATTATTTCCGACAGTTATCGTCTCGATTTCATTGCAGTTAGGGACCGAAGCATTTTTGCAATGGAGCTCAACCGTTGGGTTTGAGCCCAACATGCAGAAGAAATGCGACACGAAGGCAGCAGCATTATAAGCCCCTTATTGACAGTCTTTCAAGGACGTCGTCTGTAAACTTTTAAAACTTGTCCCTTGGAGTAGCAAGAATCATCACCAGTGAGGGCAAAACGTTTTTGATTGGGTGAAGGTGTTGGGCTTCAACGAAAAGGCATCTGAGTACCTCCTTCGAAAGATAATGAATATTTGTTTGGGCTATCCTTACTATATATTGTGCCAAAGAGACAAGATCTGGGAAGCACCAAAACTTTTGTAGTGGTAGGAAAGTCGTCATCTGATTTCCCATGCCAGTCTTGAGAGTGGCAAGCCAGTTCGTATACTTTGTGTAAACGAATTATAGTAGGGAGCACCGACTGAATAAATTTCGATGTTTGAAAAAAAATATTACTGTTATTGCTATTATTATTATTATTATTATTATTATTATTATTATTACTATTATTATTATTATTATTATTATTATTATTATTATTA
>QQSS02048436.1:0-18294 GCA_003687565.2 Craspedacusta sowerbii
GGATAGCTCGATATTCAGAGGACTGTATATCTATGTGTGTGAAACGCAGCAACGAAAGACGTCAGGTGTGAGTGAGTCCAAGCAAACAACATTGCCATGCAGTCTCAAAGTAAATCATGCAGTTCGCATAAACATATGCAGCAGGTACCAATAAATATCGAAAAAGACAGTCTCAACAAAATGAAAGTTAATCTCGTTATCTTCGTGTTTTCCAAGCCTCACGGACGTACTCAAATACGAATCAGGTCGGCCCAAGCAACCAAAACACAACTCTACGACGCGATGACTGTAAATACTTGAATGCTATGCTAGCTCTTCAGGGAATATGGTAAGTCAAAACGAGATACTTAGCGAAGCGTCTTTCCAAGAATCTTTCTCTTGCCACTCCAATCTTTGCTTCGACTCAAAGTTACTCACGAGAGAACAAAACTAAACCCGAACCGCACCTATGACATATATCAAAGCCTTTCATTCCCTGCTGAAAATTCCCTCCACCAATAGAAGGGGACTCAAACAATGGTAAAACAACTCAAGCGAGACTGACATAATTACATAATAAGATCATAAGAATATCCGGGTCGGGTCCTTTTAGGCTTGCCGACGCACCCGTCCCAGTAAAGACTGGAAACGAGTCCTTTCAATAATCACTCTGCTGGACCTAAGGAATGCATTCGGTGAAGTGATCCACGACCTAATTGACTGCATAATCGAATACCATAACGTTCCAAAAGAGGTGGCCTCGATTATCCACGACTTATAATCAGCCTTTGGAATAGCAATTGCATCAAACTCTTTTATAATTCCGGTTCGCAAAGGAGTACTTCAGGGAGACTGTCTCAGCCTCCTTATATTTAACATGATTATGCATACGTTTATAGAGTACATAAAATCTCCCCCTTTCTATCAGTTTGGATTCAAGTTTTCGAGCCTGTTCTCCCACCGGCACTGGTTTCCATTCGCTGACGACGCTGCTGCTGCGAGCTCCGGCGAGACCAAAAATCAGGTTCTTCTAAATCTCTCGCTGTGATGTGCGTGGAGCAGGATGATTATCAGAGTGGACAAATGCCACACCTTCGGAATTGGCAAACAAGGAAGCGCTTCAAAGCAATTCAAGCCTAATCTTTTTATTAACAACCGAAAAGTGAACCCTGTTAACATCGGAGAATGATTTGCTTACCTTGGTCGACATTTTGACTTCGATATGTCAGAAACAAATCATAAACAAAAATTAACTGATTCCTTCACAACTCTGATGGACCGCGTGAATAGCCTTCCAGTTCATCCGCGCTCAAAGCTACTCGTATATCAACGCTTCATATTATCTAAAATCAGTTTGGACTTGACAGTTTCTGACAAACTGAATCATGGGTCAGGAAAGTTCTTGACAACAAGGCAATGCACTATATTCTACTATGGCTAGACTTGCCAATTTGTTGCACTCTAAGCGCAGTAACCCTCACGCGCAATAAGTACGGCCTCAGTAATTACCCTGTATCTCCTCGATTTCTGCAATGTAAAGTGGCATATTGTAGGTGTCTTAAACTTTCCAAGAATCTAGACGTCGTTTCGATTCACAGCAGCACGAGTTATGGCAAGAACATCCGCACGGATAGCTATACATCGGCCAAAGTAGTTATAAAAGACATTCGCAAGAACTCTGAGAGCCGACATCTTTCAAAACTAATGACCCAGTCGTTATTCATGAAGTCAATATGGGCCCAAGGTCTCTCTACCTATGCCAAGTACTGGTCTTCAGTCTGCGAAAACATGCCGAGGTCTATTTATAATTTTGTGATTCGTTACGTAAACAGCAGTCTCTCCAAACGCAGCAACACTCATAAATGGGGTAGCGTTCCTAGCCCGAATTGCCTTCATTGCCAAACATCCCAAACAATGGAACACGTTGTTGGAGGATGTAAACAAGCAGTCAAGGAAGGAAATTTAACTGGAGACAAGACTTCGTTCTCCTTGACTTCACCTAAGTCATAACCTCGACTCCCATTGTGAGAGTATATAGTGACCTCAAGGATAGTGATCTCTTCATGTCCCCAAGTGTAGTGAGTGGGGAAATGCTAAGACCAGACCTAATTGTTATAAAGGCATCGGATATGTTCTTATTGGAGTTGACAATCGGGTTCGAAACGAACATGTCTAAAAATGCCGACAGAAAGCAACGGCACTACCATGACTTAAATAGAAAAATCAACCCATGACGCAGGGTGAGGTTCCTAAACCTCTCCATGGGCGCCAGTGGTGTACTGTGCAACCAGTCAAACCAAATCATGGAATGGCTGCAAGAAGTTGGATTAGCGAGATGCCCTGTACACCTTTGAAAAGGTGCGCCTACTTCTTGTTTTGTAAAAGAGACGAGGAGATTGAAATTCCGAAACTTTTATTCTGCTGAACGCTGTGTCAGCAACCCTGACATGCCTACTTGCAGCGAGTGGCAGTGGTTGACATGTAGAAATTCACTTGTAATTTTGTACGTGAAAGATCTTCTAGAAAATATATAATTGAAGTTTGAAAAATGAAAATTTATTATTATTATTATTATTATTATTATTATTATTATTTTTAACACATTAGATAAAATTGTCTAGATTCAAGCAAATTCCGACCGTGACAGTGACCTTCAATGGATAAACTATGACCAACCCCTTGGTGAACGACATTATTTTCCTTATTCTCCATTTATGCATGTTTTTCGTCCACTTTCGATGCAAAAATAAATTAAAGTTGGCTCCTGGAAACTGACAGTATTGCTTGAGTTTCGTCAGGGCTGCACGCCAGGATACTGTGCTTAATTGTCTCCGAATAAATTAGTTTTATTACATAGAAAATTTCAGTTACTTGAGGATTGCTCGAGCTTGTTAGAGAAAGGGTTAGGGTTAAGGTTAGGGTTAGGGTTATTTTTATGGTTAGGGGATAGGTTTTGGGTTACATTCATACTCAGCCAAAAAGAAAACCTAAATACATAAATTAATAGCATGCCAGCAACAGCTTCTCCATTACTAACAACAACAGACTTATTGGTCGCCATCTTGTAAGCATAACTGCCGTGAGATTACGTCATATCAGACCAATCGCAATGGGCCGTTTATTGAAGAGTAAACGGTAGATTTATGCCGTCTTAAGGCGGGATCATCGCGGTAGGGTAAAACTTGCAACGAGGCAGCAAATCAGCAATTTACCTTTTGCTAAGCCATGCATACGCGTTATGAAGTCAAAATACGCCCCCCGGTTGATTGGCGTTCGGGGAATGGAGGAACTGGTTCAAAATATATGTGCTCGAGTGAAATGAGCCTCACTGTGCGATGTCCGGTGTTCTAGGCACACCAAGCTTTAAAGTTACGTAATACTCTTTTAAAATTGTTACTTAGCAAGTCATAAAGTCATACACTCACTTCTCACCAGTTCACTCAGTTTTCGTGATCAAGTAGTAAGTGCTCTGCTTTCCACTTTCGTGACCCGGGTTCGGTTCCCATGCACGTCACTGATGAGCCCCACATAGGGCGAAACGCGTCAGGCGTTGGGGGGATGCAGGAACTGGTGAATTTCTTAACTTGGCCGATTTCAAAATATGTGCGCTCGTCTGATATGAGCCTCTCTATGTGGTATTCGGGGCTTTAGGCCACAGCAGACTTTACGCGCAACAAGATATTTCTCGTACTATATGGTGCAAGGTATTCGGGGCGATCTGGGGGTCATATGGGCATCCCCTCGTTTTGCGCCATCAAATCCGATTGGTCGAACGTGTAGCTGAGTGGCTTCACAGTCAAGATTTTCTTTGCGCCGCTATATTGAGCAATATTGATCATTTAGTTTCTCCGTGTGCTTCCAATTTGAAAATTTTGGCAATTGTTTATTCAGCTCTTCTTGGCGTTTGTTTATGAAAAGTTAGGCCAAGCGTTCTTGAGTTTGCTCGCACAATCTCCTCTAATGATAATAAATCGTTACAAAGCCATTCTCCAAAGAGCTGTTCAGAAGGGGAACAGAAATTTAAAAGGTTGTGAGAGAAAAGAAGTGAGAATTGACGAGAAAAATGATCGGAGAAGCTGGTTTTCAAAGGATAGTTCCCTTCGGACTTCATTGACGTAGGGAGAGGACAGGATAGGATAGGTAGGTTGAACTCAAAGGGACCTCTGCATTGAGACGAATTAATATACTAATTATTTTGTCGCTTGATCATTCGATTTGCTTCTTGCAAGAGTTTGCTTAAGAGGAAACTGCTCAGGTTTGTTGAGGGTTGACCGCACAGCCTAATAGAACTTGCATGTTGTGCACTATATGGCACAGCATATGTCTACATGCCTATATCTATGACCGATTTTCTTCAGCGAAGCAGAATTTGTATAAGCTCTCACGCGGCGCGAGTTTCCTAGCCATGTCGTAAATTTCTTAAATAGAATATCAGGCTTAAACACATAATCTGTACTCGTGAACTTCGCGTAAACTCTGCTCATACTGGGAATACTGTACGCATAGCTAAACGAGCATGCACAATAGGTGCATCGCTTGTGCATTCGCAGAAGTTGCTCTGATAAACTGATGCTAAGCAACCAGGAAATCGGGTTAAGAATTTGATTTCAGACATTCTCGGATAAGGCATTGATAAGAGGACGGCATAATTAAGAAGCCCGCCGTTGCTCACGGGGTGTGAACACGTGCGAATTTCGGTGGTTACTCATGGCTTATTGTGGTGTTTAATCGGATTAGCTTATTGCCTGCAGCCAGATCGATTTACCTCAGACTGTTCGTTAGATGGCAGCGTTGCTTATGTATCTGCGTTTTTTTTTCTTAAATCATCTTGAGAAGTATGTTCCGTCTGTTACAGTGTGGTTCGCTTGTTTTTGTTGATTTTGAGCTCTCCAAAGCTGTAACAGC
Source organism: Craspedacusta sowerbii (assembly GCA_003687565.2). NCBI lineage: Eukaryota > Metazoa > Cnidaria > Hydrozoa > Limnomedusae > Olindiidae > Craspedacusta > Craspedacusta sowerbii. Next base: position 4,885 of record QQSS02048436.1, read on the forward strand.
TGGACCTCCTAAGACAGCAGGTAGAAGGCCCCCGAAGAGCACTGTTGGTGGAGGGCATCGCATACAGTGAGCTATTGCTACCTAAGCTGCACAATTCGGCTATGATTTTAGTGCTCCTGCCTTTGCCCCTTGTTATAGGTTAGCTTTGCATCTAAAAAATTCTTCTCAAGACTTAAATGCAGCAAAAAGGTTATAATGTTAAAATGTTAATATAATGTTAAAATGTAAATATAATTTAAAATGTTATAAATGTTTTGTTCTAATGGCTTCTATTTCAGGCAAAATACCGTAGTGAAATTTGTTAATGTAATGAACTTGCTACTCTAGACGTTTCCCACAGTATCTGCTTAGCATGTGTCAGAAGAGAGAGATTTTTAATCAACTTGAAGGCTGTGGTACCATTTGTAATTGCGATATATGAGGAAGCACAAATCACTAGGCGATCTGATCATGTTTGTTGCACTTATTGGTGCTTGCTGTTGGTGTAGTAGGCATGAGACTAGGTATGTGCTATTTATAGAGGGTGAATCTTCTTCTGTACCTTTTGTATTGCTTTTTTCATGTTATGTTACCAATGTGAATTGCATTAGTTTGATTGTATATGTGACAGTATAAAGATGACGGTCACCTTTTCAGGGTAGGAACAACATGATTTGTAGACACCTTAAATACCATTTTACTCAAGCCAAAAAATCTCTGCTTTGGTTTGTTCTGATTTCCCAGACAGTGTGTGTGTGTGTGTGTGTGTGTGTGTGTGTGTGTGTGTGTGTGTGAGAGAGAGAGAGAGTGAGTGTGTATGTGTGTGTTTGTGTGTGTGTGTGTGTCTGTGTGTCTGTGTGTGTGTGTGTGTGTGAATGAGATACAGACACATTTGCTAGTTTGATGCGAGATGAGTATCTTCTTTCTATACCTTTGCTTTGGTAGCTGCCATGTTTTGTTTTAAGTGTTAGTTTTTTTCTTTTAGGTTATGCTTTTAAGAAGATGACACTCCTTGGAACCAAATTAAATGCCATATATCTACCACCTCATATTGCATATGGTGTCCTTGCATTGTTCATATCGCTTTTGAACAATGTTTTCTTGCTCTTTTATGTCTCAACTTTTGTGACAGTTTTCAAGATAGATTCTACAGCTTTCTGGATTGGTGAGGTATGGAGCTATAATTCAGTGTGCGTAATTTGGAAACAAGATTTGATTTGGGCACATGTTTTGCTTTATTTCACTTATCACCAATATGATCGTTCTCATAGCAGTACAACATTTGCCATTAGCTCTATGGCACTATTTGCATCCTTTAATGTTCAGGTCTCACATTCTTAGAGGTCACCATTATTTGTCCTGCAGATCCTACTGCTGTTTCTGCTTGTTGTTTTGTGGTCCTTGGCCTGTCCGGAACTTGTAAGTTTCTGACCAAGAAAAGTAAAAAAAATGCACACGTTTAGATTTTCCCAAAATGATATATTACATGTAGAATTACTCAACGTGTGTGTTTTGCTTTGTTGTTTTGCTTGTGAGTTCTGTTGACGGACGTAGGAAGTAAGGTTTGATTCAATCACTCTGACGATAGAATTTATCTTGTTGCTTGAGCATAACTAGGCAAATTTCTTGTTCTTTGTTTCAGTCCCCTTCTTGCCAAAACTATTTGATGCTCTCTGGAAGTTAATGGCTTGCTTCTTTTTAGACAATATTTCTGGTTTGGAATTCTATCAATGATCCTATATTTGGATGGTTTAGCGATCACAAGTCACTAGTAGCTGTTAGGTATGGCTGTCCACAGGTGCCTGCGTTTGTATTGATTGAAGTATTGATTTAACTACCCACTTGCTCTATAGTATATTGTTGAATGTTGAATCATGTATTACTATTATCTTTTGTTGAATCATGTATTACTAAAAGAAATATGATCATTGTGTGTTTTTAATTAAGAGTTCTTTTGAGATGTATTCACAGCCGGACTACAAAGTTTTAACTTTATTTGGGTGCCAATGCTTTCTCTTTCCATTGTTTAAAAAAAATGCTATTAAGGAAAATCTCCTAGATGGCGGCAGAACGATGGAAAACATAGCGAATGAGAACCTAGAGTGTAAAATGGACCTTTTTAAAACTTGTTCATTGTTCAATGTGTAGTTTGTCAAGACTTTTAACTTTTTGACGCTTATTTGCTAGTTTGAGTTGTTGACACTTATAGCACTAAAATGCTAATTCTAAACGTAGTAAGTTCAGTGTTGTTGCGTCGAATTAAAAGCTTCCAAACATGGTCTCCTGCGTAAGTTCGCTCAGTTGGCAATAAGGTGCTATCATATTGTGCGAGCGCTTCATGCTTTTCTCCTAACTTGCCAATATGCGTCTCGTAGCACTAATAAATGGCGAATCAGATTTTTTCGTGTCATATTATTGCTTCCAGCGTTTCCTTTAGCTCACGCGCGTTTTGATGCAGGCCAGTGTGTTACCCTGATCATGCGTTTCCTTCGTCAGGTGCAATAATAGTGCTGATTTTGAAACATGCATTTTGAGGCCTTTTTACGTGCCATCCCCGAACCTAGAAATGTTGTTTCGGAAAGTTCTTAGTTGTAATCTCGTTTCCTTCATTTCTTTGGACATGGTGCCATGATGAAAATCAGTAATCTTATTTTTTTTAATTTCATGCTTGGTATAGTTTTGCTAGCTTCGACGTGTTGCCCCAATATTAAATCAAAGCGTGACACCTGGTTTGATTAAGGGAATGTGTTGTGCTTATTGCAGATGTCGAAGCGTTGATTGATGTGCTCTGATTTTGTCCACAAGGTCTTTTTGTTTTGCTTTTATTTTGTGCAGACCATTTCTGCTTGCTCTTGTACTGTATCTTTCGTATTTGATGTATTTTATGTACGTTACGTATTGCGCATATACGCTGTATGGTGGATATGTACGCTGTCGAGCTGTTCTGAAACCTAGATGCATTCGGTAAGGTATAGGTGTAAAATCTTGGAGTTTCTCTCGTTGCAGGAATGGTGAGCATACTTCGAACCGAGATATCGTTGTGCAGCGCATAAGGTACGAGCTAAAGGATTCTGGTGCCGGTTCTGCAGTGCAGTGCTTTAGTGCAGGTTCGATAGATGCGTGGAGATCTTCGCTAGTACATGCACCATGCGCGAGGAAATTTATTAGTCTTGTAACCTGTGCAGCATTAACTGTCAGCACGACGTTATAGTTTTTATTGTTTTTATTGGATTTCCAAGTAGTGCCCGTTGTTGTTGTTGTTGTGGTCGTCCGTTTTTTTATTGTTTCATAATTTGTTAGTAGGTAGTGGCGTTTTGGTACTATGGCTGCGACAATTGTACTAGCTTTTATTGTTGCTATTGTTGTTCCAATTAGTACCCTTTATTGGTTTTGGTATTGATGTCAGCCATTATTTGCTTGTTGTTACATTATGTATTAGTAGATGGTGGCATTCTTGCGCTATGGCTTGTCTTATTGTTGATATTGTTGTTCCAATTTGTACCCATTCTTGTTGGTGTTGTTGTCAGTCATTATTTGTTATTACCTTCTTTATTATTGGTTTTATTAGTATTTATTGTTTATTATTTATTTATAGCTTGATTTAATTATTAATATTATTGATTTTTTAGAGCGCTCTCAAACTGCGGCCCGTTATTTGCTCTGTCGTTTCTCCTGTTCTGGTTCCCTCTCTTCGCCGTGAGCATCCAATTCTCTGTGGCGCTGTGTCTCTACGATGGCTTCCTGACCATGGTCGACCTGCATCACCAGGCCCTGCTTGCTGACCTTACGATCAACGACCGACAGAGGGCCAAGCTCAACTCGTACTGCTCGTTCTTCAGCGCCATTGGCTCCGTGTCAGTCTTTGTGTCGTTCGCTCTCTGGGACAAGGACGATCTCGGTCCGTTCCAGACCTTCTGCGTCCTGCTGGCGGGTTTTGTAGCGGCAGGATTCCTGATTTGCTGCCGCGCTTTGAGCCATGCCTACGATAAAGGCCATAAATCTGATGACAGGAAAGCTAATCTTCAAGAGGAGAAGAGGTCGGGTGTTGTTTATGCTTCAAAGTCAGTGTGCCGTTTGGTTGTCGCTGGCTAGAAATGCGAGTTAGAGAAAGTGTATAGAAAGATATATATCCGTAGGTCTTTAGGTTGTGTTGGAGGACACACTAGCTCATTTATACAATTGGCATATTTCTCAATAAGTGTCCCGCGTTGTCTTCCAATGTCTTTCGTAAACGCGTTTCCCTGCGAATGACTAGAAGATTGGTATTGTAAGCGTGTTTGATATATAAGCTATTTGAATTAAATTTTTGATTAGTATTTTATTAAATTCTTATTAATTAATAATTATCTACTTATTTATTTATTTATTTATTAATAAAAAATTCATTAAATAAAATCAATTTTATGAAATTAAATTTTATAAAATAAATAATTATATGCAATTTTAAATTAAATGTAATTTTATTAAATATAAAATTATTAAATAATATAATAAATAAAATTATATTTGAAATATATGTTTGATTAGATTTCATCGAAAAAAAATCTCGTGATTTACATGCCTTTGATGGGCCCTTACTGGCCACTGACAGGCAAGAAGTTATAAAAGTACATCTAAGATGTAATTTACTAAAAGTTTCTATGTGCCTTTCGTTATAGGCTGCATGATGATAAATTTTCCTTCAAGAAAAGTCAAGAAAATTGTCGTTATTATATATGTTAATCGTGGTCTTCTTTCAGAGATACCGAAGCTGCTGGTTTATCAGTGACGGCATATTTTCACCAAGTTTTGCAGCACAAGAACTTTCTCTGGTTTGCGGCGATGAATTTGATTCAGGTAGGTTCGCAAAAATCGTTTTGTCTTTGTTAAGTCGAACACAATAAAGTGGTACGCGGCCATGTATCTTTACTCAAAACTTTTACCTCCACTCAAAATTTTGGACTGCACTCAAAACTTTTAACTTTACTCGAAACTTTAAGCTTTATTCGAAGCTTTTAACTCTACTCAAAACTTTAAGCTTACTCAAAACTTCAAACTCTACTTGAAGTTTTCAACGATACTTGAAGCTTTAAACTATATTTGAAACGTGAAGCTTCACTCGAAACATGAAACTTTACTCGAAACATGAAACTTTACTCGAAACTTTTAACTATATTCGAAACTTAAAACTTTACTCGAAACTCTAAGCTTTACTCGAAACTTACTCGAGACTCTAAGCTTTACTAGAAACTTTGTTTTATCAGTCCTTGCTGTTCGTGTCCTTTGCTTCCCTCATGGAAGGCTTTAGCCCGTTTCACACTAGCTATAGTGCAGTTGCTCGGTGGTTTCGGGCTATTCTGCTCACCCTAAACTCGTGAGATGTATTGACAATCGTGTAAACCTGTCTGCCAAATTTGTGCTCTTATTGTGCTTCGTCATTATGCTGTGTATTTGCTGTAATGCCGCTACTTTGGTACTAGCCAATGCTGGTCCCAAGCTTGTATAAAGGAGGAGGGTTCGTGTCCTATTGGAATAGTCGGTGACACCCCCGCTGAAATCGTCATGGCTCATTCGGCCGTCGAGCGCCAACGGTGGCGATATGGCGTTCACGTCCCGATCGTCGTATGAAAATAAAGAAGAGGAATATGTTGTTTGCTCTCGTGCTCCTTACTTTAGGGTGTACCTATGACTGAGCTTTTTCCACTCCATTTTCCTGCAGTCGTATCACACGTGCATTCGCTTCTTTTCCAGGTGTTCCACTGTCATTTCAACAGCAACTTCTTCCCGCTTTTCCTGCAGCACCTTCTTGGCCACGTGCTGTCTCCCGCGGGTGGCGCGTTTTTGTTGGGTTTCTCCTTTCTCGTCCCGCACCTCAACAATCTGTACTTCTTGCATCTCTGTCAGTCGCACGGGGCGTTCGCCGTGGTCAAGTGGCTTTTCTACGTCAAGCTTGGTTTGGCTGTATGCATGTGGGGACTTGGTGACGCCTACTGGCTTGTGGTCTGCTTGTTCATAGCCAGGTATGTTGCTATCGTCGTGTATTCTGTCCTTCATGATGGCGGGCTGACCAAACTCGTGGCGCCTTTGACATTCTTGAATCGTCTCGCGTTTAGGCTAACCCTTCCTGTTTACGACTAAAACAAATAGCGTCAGTCGTCGTGTATGTTTGCACCTTGTTCAGCCCATTCAAATAAAGCAAATAGCGTCAGCTCTTCGTGTTAGTCGGATCTTATTCAGCCCCTACAAATAAGCAAATAGCGTCAACTCGTCGTGTATGTTTGCACCTAGTTCAGCCCCTACAAATAAAATAAATAGCGTCTACTCGTCTTGTATAGTCGCACCTAGTTCAGTCCCTATTTTGCTACACTATTCCCGAGTATTTACTAATTGTTGAGCTCTGCCAGTCTTGTTTTCCTGTATTTCCGATCATGTTAAATATATAGGTGTATGGTGTATAGTAAGTGCGTGCTATGCAAATAGTGCAACGCTTGCTTGATGTAAGATTCGGCAGCCGCTATTGTCTTTACTGTCCCTGCTCGGCGTTCATCGGACTTCTTTGTTTAATTTAGTTCATCGTCCGTTTGTAACTGTGGCTTGTTTTGTCACGTCATACGTTTTTTAATGCAAAGGAGATTTTTAAATAATGAAAATAAGTGTGAATCATGCAGACGCTTCATTCCCAACCACTTAAAACTAGTGTACTCTAAGTGTGGAGCAGATGTCCATCACAAGTGACAGCCAGTGACAACCTCTCCTGCGCATATGTGACTGGTGACGTTAAGCGTTGTCTTTCCTGTTTTACTAAAACGTTGCTCTTTGCGTGATTCCCAGATCTTGCATGAACAGTCATCTTGAAAGTCATCTTCGATGAGCTCTATACCTGCAGGCACAGCTAGAAATATGACGATATCAAAGACTTAAGCTGAAGACGGAAACCTCTCTTGGGCTTTTGAACCTAGATATGGTTTCTTCAGCATCTAGATATGGTTTCTTCAGCATCTAGATAAGGTTTCTTGAGCGTCTAGATATGGTTTCTTGAGCGTCTAGATAAGGTTTCTTGAGCGTCTAGATAAGGTTTCTTGAGCGTCTAGATATTGTTTTTTCAGCATCTAGATATGGTTTCTTCAGCATCTAGATAAGGTTTCTTGAGCGTCTAGATAAGGTTTCTTGAGCATCTAGATATTGTTTCTTCAGCATCTAGATAAGGTTTCTTTAGCATCTAGATATGGTTTCTTGAGCGTCTAGATAAGGTATGGTCAGCATTGCTATTAGTAATGAAATATAATTTAGCGATCATGGCAATTTCAGAAACTCGCATAGTTAGTAGAGTTGATAATCCTAATTACGCTTTTATTGAGATGAAGACTCGTACAGAAGCTGGGGGCGTCACAAAAGTATGACATACGAATGCATGACCTATGCTTTCAATCGCGGAGCGAATTAGAAGCTTTGTTTCATGAAATTCAAGAAAGGAATTGCAAAAATATCGTGTCTAGCTTTATTTACAAGCATCCTGAAGTGCGTATTAAGGAAACTGTCAAGAAAAGAAACGATATTCATCTACTTAATGACGGATTCTAACGTAAAGTTCTTGAAATATGATAAATGGGCAGAGGTTGGTTATTTTTATGACAGCCTAAGTTGCAGCTTCCTGCAGCTCCATGTTCTTGCTCCTAAGCTCGTCAGTCTTCTCCCTCAGACTCAAATAGATAACATACTTCCAAAGTGTGGAAATCTACCATGTCTAATGTCTGATTATCTTTCGCAATTCTTAACGGTAGAGACGGCCGAGGAATACGTGAAAAAACTAGCCCTCTAGAATATGAAAAGCGTCAAAAATTGTAGGGATTTCTTTCTAGCACGACAGATGCAGTGGTATCTTCAATCAGGAAAATATTGAGTTGACAAATGCGTCTGTACCCAACGGCACACCACTGCGACTGCTTATAATATCTAGACACTTAATTTCGCACCCCATGTTGTACACAGTTAATCAATGATTTGCTCAAGCTTTCTTCTCGTTTGAAGGTATCAGGAGTCTTCCTTGTGCATCACGAGTCACATTCCTTTAAATCAACTATCGCCCAATATCATTCATTTCAAAACTTAGCAAAGTATGGGAGAAAGTGATGTATGATCGCCTCTTCTCGTACCTAAAACACTTCGACGTTCATTTACTATTTACAATTTGGAATTCGAAAATAAGCATTCCACAAACTTGGTTCCAGTTAGCCTAGTAGTGCAAATTAGGCAATGCCTCGTTTGAGAAGTTGCGCTTGCAGAGTTTTTTTTTTCTATCTGCAAAAGCCTTTAATAAATTCGATCATAAGGGTATTCTAAAAAGATTTGAGCTTTATAGAAGAAGAGGATTCGTAAGCAATTTTTTCTCATGATTTTTTGAAATTCGTCAGCAGTTTGTTGGATCAAGTCAGGTCAAGGCACAGACAACGGCAAGGAATGATATGGCGTTCCACAAGGTTCCGTGCAGGACCCACTGCTATTTTTCGTCTTTATAAATGACTTGGGGTATTGCCTTTCAACTTCTTGTACTCCTCACTATGCAGATCACCCCAAAATTCTGATAGATATTAGCCAAAGATCTAACAAATCTGCTTGACTGGCTGTGTGCCAATCCCCTTTCATTAAGTACTACGAAAACAGACCTAGTAATATTCGAACCAACCCTGTTTTTGTTGTTGTTGTTGTTGTTGTTGTTGTTGTTGTTATTGATAGTGTTGGTATTGTTCTTCGGTATTCTTCTGTATTTTGAGCTGTTACTTACGAAGTTGTCGTTAGTTTCGAATTTGGTGTGGGAATTTGTGCCGTCTGTGTTGGTTTTCCTGACAAACTATGATTCGTGAACTGCTTGAAGCCTGTGGTTATCGTGCTCTGTAGGATGCACGGCATGATAACGCCACAATAAATAAGAGATTTCTGCACGGTGAGTGGGCCGCGAATGCAGCATTTGCTTTCGGTATGGGTTTGCTATTTCATCGTGAACTTTATATTTTCGCTTTTTTTTTTCGCTTTCTCTTGCAGCAACCGCGTTTTCACTGAGGGCACGTGTAAGCTCCTGAGTCTTGTCATAACCGACTTAGTCGACGAGGACTACGTGAAGTTCCGTAGAAAAAGTGCCGTATCAGCGTTAGTATTTGGAACTTCTGCTCTCCTCTCGAAGCCGGGACAGACGCTGGCGCCGCTGCTTGGCTCGTACTTAATTTACTTGCATACCGGCAAGTCCTTGTTTTTCAGCCCGGGCACGAACCCGGTCGTGGCATCTTCTAGCCGGTTTGCGGATCACGATCCGGAATGGTTTCGTAAAGGCTGCTTCAGTGTTCTGGTCTATGTGCCCGTCGTCTGCGCTCTAGTTCAGATTTTGATATGGAAGTGTTTCACGTTGAAAGGTTCACGGTTGGCGTCGGTGAAAACGCTGAGAGCAAGTCTTGAGCGGAATGCCTATGTCCAGGATTTAGTGTGAGTCTGTTTTTACGTACTCGTATCTCCAAGATATAGTAATGACGCGCTCGTTAATTTATATGACGTTGTTGCGAGTTGCAATATTGACCTCGCAAGTTTCCACGACGTTATATGTATATATATATATATATATATATATATATATATATATATATATATATATATATATATATATATGTATATATGCTTGTTTACTCGTCTCTTGACTTTATATTTCTATTGATCTCTGGGGTTTATTGCACGATTCCGCGCGTACACTGCTGCCATGGGCATGCGATTTAGTGCAGCTATTGTATTTATGTGTGCTGTTCACTTATAAAATATTTTTCAGACGCTATAATCGTTGATACACGACTCCCCCTACCGAGAAGGTTTTCCAGTGGTAGGACTTTCACCGAGAAATGCGATCTTTCATTCACCGAATTGTTCGTCATAGATCTTGGCTTGATTCATTTTCTGCGCGTTTTTAACGTGAGACCTAAGAGAGCCATCCTTAAACGCCCCATTGGTACGCTTCTGTCTCCAGTTTAACTTGTCGATCTAATTTGTCTTTCCCTTTGTTGATGCTTACGGGAATCATTTTATTGTTTGGGTTTCCTGTTCTCTAGGATCACATCAGCTCCATCTATCTAGTAATATTATAGGTGTGCGTTTGTTGTCGTTGAAGCGAAGTTTAGTTTAACTGAAATGACAGCATTAGATCAGCCCTCGTGTAACCTTCACGCCATAAGGATAGACGGGAATGGGGCTTGGTCTAGACTGTAACTCGAATGTTTAAGGACCGCACCAAAGCCGCGGTTCGTATGCTGTGATGTAAGGATTTCCTTCTTAGAATAAAGAATAAGCTGAAATGATTTATCGAAAATCTCGCATGGGCTTTTCTTAATTAGGGCATTTTTTTTAACTTGTTTTTGTCAGCCATTATACTGTTTTCCTTCATAGTATATTTGCAGCCATTTTAGTCTCATCTTTCTTATTCCAAGCCTTTTCCTACGGCTGCTACAGAGTACTTCGCTTCCGGTTTCCGTGAAGCGCAACACATGAAAGTCGGTGAATGTTTGGGAGAGTATATGTGTACGGGTATTTGGAATTTGATGTTTATTTTCATTCGACTTTTTTAAAGTAAGCACATGCGTATGGGTCGCTTCGTTCTTTGCCGAAGCGTAAATAGGCGTGTATAGTATTCATTTTCAAATGCCTCTAATATATCTTTTCTAGGTATAAATCAAGTAGGAGTATGCATGTTTGTTATCATTCATTCTTAGTTAGGCGTGAATTTGAGAGCTCACTCTCATCATTTCGTAGCGAAGATATAGGTGACAGAATGGAGGAGTTAGCATGCGGAATGATGTTCATCGCATGTAAAGTACTTCGATTTTCATCAAGTGTTCCACGTTAATATGCTATCAGCCTTCGGTAAAGCGAAGCCAAAGATCCCCGAATGCAATTTCAGTAAAAGAATAAAATTAAGACTCCGTAGCAGCTCAATGGCTCGTACTAACAGATCAATAACAAAACTTATAATCTAAATTCTACGTAAGTCGAATGTCGCATGCCACTTCTTCGTTTAATCGAAAAGATTGTAAACAGAATAGTCGGCCACTTTTAGAATGAATTAAAAAAACGAAAAGGTTTACCAAGGGGACAATATCGAACCAAGTACAATCAAAACTAGGTTGCTACTTTAACCTGACGTACACAGCATGAACGCAATGTTTCTCTGCAGGTTCTTGCGTCCGTAACTTTTTTCTCTCCATCCACTAACACCTTTCTTCCCCATCCATCACTTCCCTTTAAATGCCAGGGCCTCGTTTACACAAGAATCGGGTCCGTATCCAAAGATTCCGCTCCGGTCAACGACATCCTCGCATTTTTTGCACTGGTAGCGGAAGCGCCAGTTCTTCTTCTTTACTTCAATGCGAACTTTCACCTTGTAGAACATGGCGTTGAATCTCTGCCCGGGGGCTTGTAAGTTGAATTTGGCTCGCTTAGCCAGGTCGTTGCTCGGTAGAGTGCAATCCCAGCGTGCGAAAGCGTCTATCGTTAGGGAAGCCTTGGCCACATTAACCACGCCTAGTAGTGCAGCTCTAGCGTTCGAAACCGAGTGGATGGACGTGACTCCATCCTGATTGTTGTGATCTATTGGAATGACAACGCGATCAAACTTGACCTTGATCCACCAGGGTAGCTTGGGTAGTTCAAAATCGATGTATATCACCCAAGGATCTTTACAGATCGTGAGCCAGGCGCTAAATTGCCGGCCCTCGACTTGCATCTGTGGTAGGGAGCACACATCTGATTGCATGCAGTTGCCCTCGCGATTCTTAGGCAGACAATTCAAGATGCTAATCGACTTCTGCAGGATTGCAATCCACTTCGTCACGCCCTCTGGTACGGAGGTATCTTCCAAGGCTTTCTGTAGCTGACTTTCGACCTGAGCAATATCCACAGCCGATATCTCGTCAAGTGCGTCGGTGAAAATGAACGGCCCAAATGTGCCGCTAACTAGCAAACAAATAATAACTGGCCACATATTATTGGCTGCTTGCTTCTCGTGGCTCAAGACCGTTTAACCCGTCCGATCGCATCCGGATATTTATACGCCTCGAGAGCAACGTGATGTGAAAGGCGATACCCTCTGCATACATTTTATTAAGCTGATCGAGCAACCTATGAAACCCGCCATAGCTCGAAAGCTATTCAAGTAGCGAGAAAAGCACGACCACACTGTCCAGGCCCGAAAGTCAAACAACGAAACCGAAAAATGTCAATGCGTCTTAACCTTGATTACGCAGTATCATCTTTCGTTGTCATCGAGTCTCCTCGGTCATGTTGGTGCGTGAGAAAACCTTGTAAAAGCTTTCTGTCCACAAGCAACAATTATGTTATTCAGGAAAGACGTCTACTGAAGCAGGTGTGCATTCCACACTGCGTCAGATCATGAATCCGGCATGAAACAGGAAGCGATGTTGGTTTCCATCGTAAGTTTCCTTGCCTCAGCAACCCTTACTTGCTATTCCTGTCTAGTGAAACTCGGTAGCAACGGGGTTAGAAACAGTATATGGTTATGATTCCATGCAGCACTGTAAGCGGATTTAATGAAGGTTATGATGATTCAGTGCGACACTGCAACTAAAGCACGTAAAACAAATGATACATCAGTCGTAGGGTTGTGTACAGAACGTGGTGCTGCAACGAGTTTAGGCGCGGAGTTCTCTTGACCTCCGTGTTTGGAAATTTGGCGGCATGAACCGAAATTTTATGACTACATGAACAAGCAATCGATTCACAACGAGGCCACACACTTGCAAAGCCTCACAAGCAATTAAGCGCCATGCGCTAAACCGACCCATGAATAGGTCCTTGGTTTTTTTTTACTATTGCAGCTTCGATCTGCTAGAAAAAGGTGACTCACAAGAAGCAGGGTTTTTTTTCTACTATTCGAAATGTCCGGGAGTTTTATTTAATAAATACATTCATTCAAAAGATTTTGGGTTGAAAACATTGACCTTGGTACCTGTGGGAAGTCAGGACGATCAGTTCGTGAGCTTCGGATAGCATTTTAGAAGCTCGTCCTATGGGCGCTTCCACTTGCCTTACAGTGATTTCCGTTGGCTTGCATCTATTTCGTAGCCAAGCCATCATTTATGTGGCAAAATTCGCAGGTTCGAGTAAAACGGATGCTGCGACTAGCCACTGCAGGAATAGTCTTGTGAATGTTGTGGCCTATGTAGAATACTGTTGTTCGCCACTGAGCAACTTTCAGGACGAAGTAATCACGCGGAACTACCTAAACCCGTTCTGGACAGTGCCTTCGGATTCAATATAGGTGCTACTCGTCGTCGACGCAAACAAATCTGGTAGTTTGTCACTTCTTTTCAGCATCTGTCTGTCAGTCTGCCTGCCTGCCTGTCTGTCTGTCTGTCTGTCTGTCTGTCTGTCTGTCTGTCTGTCTGTCTGTCTGTCTGTCTGTCT
>QQSS02048547.1:0-18292 GCA_003687565.2 Craspedacusta sowerbii
GGTATGGGCTTGAACCTTTGACAAATAATTTGGATTCGGATCAAGCTGCAGTTCTTCATAAAAATCGGTGTTCGTCATATATATATATATGACGTACGTCATACGTACGACGTATATATCATACGTATACGTCATACGTACGTCATATATATATATATATATATATATGCAGAATGTGTGAAAGAATCGAAACAATCGTTCTTGACAAGCACAAAATTACAAACTCAACGCCAGCGACTTCGGGGCTGCTACTTTGTTTCAAAACGCCATACGTGCGGCATTGGCAAGCAACTCAGCTTCAGCACTGATCGCACATACATGTTCTATAGTCGGATTGTGAAAGCGTCAGGTTGTGAATGCAGGTTTTTGTGAACTTGACTTGTGCCTTGCTATTAATAACAAAATAGTGACTTCGAGACATCGCTAGAGTGCGTGTTTATGCAATATTCATTTATCTGTGTATTTCGGGCCACGTTTAGCTGAGAGGCTGAACTACAAGTAACATGATAATGGAACTGGATTTTTCTTCTTTTATTATTCTTTCTTCTTTAAAGATCTAATTTTGCCACATTACTCGAAAGGTTCGACGTATCGTATGTCCATATATTATGCTTGATTCTCTTTTGACGGCAATCTGGTACGTCCACTTACAATGCACTCACTGTAGGAATTTTCTTGATCAACACTGGTGGCTTTGAATTGCGCTTGCGATTAATTCGATAATGAAAAGATTAAATCACTATATTACCGCGGTACCGAGGTATAAATTATAAAAATAACTTTACCGCTGATTACCCCGCTTGGAATTAGCCCGTGAGCCAGAGGTAGAGCTGTCCCTGTTTACAAGAAACCGGGCTTAACCACTGATCTTCAGCGCCGAGCCGCTATCTTGAATCTTTTTTTTTTGGAGCGCGGGGGGGGGGGGTGGGGGTGGAAAAGAAAAGTAGAAATTCTATTTTAATCGCTAAATTGTATTAAAGTAGCTCTCTGTAGAATAAAGACGCCTGGCACTGAGACGCGACGGAAGACAAAGCAGGATGAGGCAACTACATGTTTTAATAGTTTTATTCACCATCGGCCACATGAACGGCCTCAAAATCCGCATCGCTACCTGGAATGTTGCGGATAACAAGCACATGTCGGATGGATTCAGCAGCGATGCCCTTGATGCTGTATTGGGCCTAAGTACAGCCAAGAGCACGCCACCCGATATATACGCGATTGGATTGCAGGAACAATGCTGGAAATGCAACGAAGACAACTTTCCTCTAATTGCCGACAAGTTTCTCCAAAGGATTAACTTAAAGGTTAGTTTCGAGTTAACATCTACTTATATCCTGGCGTGCTCTTGTTTTTGTTGTTGCTTACTTCCTTTCCTCTGTAATTACAACGGAGTTCATTTTGAGCTAAATAATCAGCATTTGCAGGAAGAGCTAAGCCAACTATCGCAAAGCGTGTCCACCTTCAGCCACGCCCTGATCCATTGCGTTAACGCCATCTCTAATCCACCGTGGAAACTAGTGGATGAAGACGGTTTCGCTGTTAAAAAATCCCGATCCGAACTGATCACATCTTCTTTTCAGGATGACGACTACGAGTTGATTCACACTGAAGGCACTCGGGAGAGCAACTTCTGTCAGACCGGTTGCAAGTTGGGCACGCACGGAACAACGCTTCTCATCCTAATCGCTCGGAAAGACCTGGTGGGGAACCTCAAGGACTTTCACCGTAACGATGAATGTTCGTCGACAGTGATTGCGAACCACGAGAAGGGCGTGGCAGCCATGCAGATAGAGCTCAACACTGGCGTGACGCTTTGCTTTGGCTCCGCTCACTTAGACTCGGCGTTACCAAAAACAAGAAGAAAATGCCTAAAAGGATTCTTCGAGGATGCAAACAAGAAAATGGACTGGTCGAAAGCATGCAACCATGAGTTTCTTTTCGGCGATTTCAACACACGAACGAGCGATAAGGAGAAAGGATCAAGCGAGGGAAAATTCGTTCCTGAAGGTACCGATTTCACCACTCTGAAAACGATCGACGAAATGCTAGGGAAAACGCCGTACGGGACGGACTCTAACTGGCACAATAACCTTATGGCATACATAAACTCCGTCCAAGCAAAAGTCTACCGCGAAGCTCCCGTAAATTTTCCCCCGACCTACTCCGTTCTTGAAGCCAAAAAGTGCTCAGGCCAGCTTCCATGCTACCGATCCAACCGGCCTTTGTCATGGACGGACAGGATCTTATATACATCCGGGAAAGTG
This sequence comes from Craspedacusta sowerbii, assembly GCA_003687565.2. Taxonomy (NCBI): domain Eukaryota; kingdom Metazoa; phylum Cnidaria; class Hydrozoa; order Limnomedusae; family Olindiidae; genus Craspedacusta; species Craspedacusta sowerbii. Next base: position 2,268 of record QQSS02048547.1, read on the forward strand.
CTGGAGTACCAAGCTGTAAGGAATGTTTACGGCGATCATTTTCCTGTCTATGCCGTATTTGAAATCTAGTTTGCGGTTGCTTCTCACAGAAGTAATTTCTTTCTCGCAAGTCATGTGTGTGTGTGTGTGCACGCGAAATGCATTTGCTTGTGTGGTCAGTGTTTTTGTCCGTGTGCAACTGATCCGCAAACGTGAGTTACAGGTGCGATGCCCGGTGCAATATGCACGCGTATATCTGAAACGTCTGCGTCGTAGGCATATGTGTAGACGTTTCGGTATCAGAAAACGCATGCGTCTAGGCGATTGACGCAATATGCACGCGTATATCTGAAACGTCTGCGTCGCATGCATATGTGTAGACGTTATCAGAAAACGCATGCGTCTAGACGATTGATAACATAGTCATCCTGAGTTAGTTCAATAAACGTCCTAACCCCGACACTGGAACTACAGCACTCGGAAAACCGCAAACAAATGTGAACTTAATATGAATGACGACATGATATATCATTAAAAAAAAGCAAAAACAAATTGAAGACATGAAAATTAATTATACGAGTAAGCCAAGTATAGACAGAGATATGCATCAGTAAGCCATCAGGCGACAAGTATCAATCTCGTCACAAACCTATCAGTTTCAATAGTGACAATAGCAATCTGAGATAAATTAGTAAAAGGCTAAATAAAAGCGGAATTACTTTGATTTATTAATCTTATTACATTAAATTTCCCCTTACTTAAACCACTCTCATGATGTATTAATCTTATTACATTAAATTACCCCTTACTTAAACCACTCTCAAGAACATTCACTTTGTCTACTTTAGCTTTAGAGATATTATGGGATCAGCTAAATTCATCAACACTGTTTGAAAACAGGCGCATGACAGGTGCCCAAAAATTTTACGAATCATTTGTTGCGAATTCAATACTTACGACTGCATTGACGCTGTTGAGAATGGTATAGAAAATCGCTACGTATCACTCAACTCGTTTGCATTGCCTGAAACTTAAAAAGGCTTTCTGTTTTTCAGTCATGCACTACAAAGTGAACTGGGGAGCCGGTGGAGACCAGATGAAATTCAATTGCTGACTGATGCAGGGCATTCTTTACCTCCAACTTTGGACCATATCCTTGACATGAAAAAGGTCGATGATTCACCTTGATCAAGATCATACAAAATGCAGGAAGCTTTTAGCTTTCAATCTCCAAGACTTTAAGCTTTACGCCTAAGCAGGTGATTTGCCTAACGAACACTAAAAATGGTTCTTGCGGCAAGATGGTGGGATCTAAGACAGTGAATAAGTTCTCTGAAAGGTTCATAAGGGAAATGGTCAGCAGTATAAATAACAACGGTTGCAAAGCCTGGATGAGTACAACATTAGAAAATTCTTCTACCGCTTCTACAAAGGTCATTTTATAAACGACGGCGGCGACATTAAAGCCTACAACTTTAGAGCAGATTTCATAACGGTAACAAAGCGGCTTGAAGCACTTATCAAGGCTCCCTCACCTGAGTTAGCATATCAATCAAGCATAGGTTCCTTATGTGATCAAGAAGAGGTGCGTAACTAGCTGGTTGCGCTGTGAGCGGCAATTTAGGGAGTTTAAAGTGCATCTGTTTTCGTCAAATTTGTCATCTACTATGAAATTGCGATGCTTGGTAGCTTGATTTTTCTATATTTCAGGAACAATTATTACAAATTTATATACTAAACCTGAAACTCTATTTGACAGTTAAGTCAAACTCTATTTGACAGTAAAATTTCAAAGGACGATGTAGTTAACCTATGAAATGGCAGTAATTTTCAATTACATAGAACTTAATCGAACTCTAATACATAATCTCAGTCGGCCATAGTCTTCTTCAAGCCATAATCAACACTTTTATTTCATGAAACTCAAATCACAAACCCACAAAACTGTAAAGTCATCAAACATCATCAATAGTCTGCAGATAATAGTCATGCAATATTATGAAATTGAATTCAATATCTAAATAATTGTCACAAAGACCTTCTTTGACAATAAAAAGCAGCTGCAAACCACCTAAAGCCATTGCTGACTGAGTTTACTTGTTCCAGATACTAGCTTATTTGACATATTAAATATACATTCTTAGAATTGTAGTAAGTTAAAATACATATACAAAAAAATGTTTTCTTATCTTTTAAAATCTAACCACAGTTTCTTTTTCAATTTTAATTTCGAACTTCAGATGACATAAAAAGGTTTAAAATCAGAGCATCATATTGATAAACAGATTGTATGGCTTAATGAAATATAAATACTAAATAGCATATCATAACTAACCAGAAGCTAAAGTGCCATCAATATCATAATTTGCATCATGCTAACTTTATCTATCTGTACAACATACTTAAGTGTTTTGTATTTATTAATTCATTCACTTCTTCATCAACAACTTACACAGATACGTTCAGGAGTTAATGAAACAGTTACTGATGACACAAAAACACTTAACTCCCATAAAATGAACATCACTATTAACATGCCATACAACCAACATACAGGTTACTCATCTATCTTGCCCTTGTCCCATTCACTTACGAGGTCTGATGAAACTTCAGTAAAAACTCGGTCCCAATCCCAAACTTTGTCCTCCTCTGTAACTTCTGTCTCGGGTGACAGAACTGAAGTCAAAAGTTTCAAGTCAATATCTCCATCTAAAGTCATGAATCCTGCATGTTTTTGAAAATCACTGTCAAGCTCTTTATACGTAGCAACCCTGTTTACTTGAACACTAGGAGGTACTGCTACTTGCTGTGACACATCATCTTCAACCACATCATCAAGGTTAGGAATGACAGGGATATCATCATCATCTTTGTCGAGTAATGCTGTAGGATCAGCTTTCAATCTTTCATCATCTCGTAAATGGTTTTCCTCATCATTTCCATTCTTTGACTTCTGTTGCGTGTCTTCAGCCCATCCTCCCTGACGTTTTTCTGGTCTGGGTGACATGGAAGTCACTAATTCTTCAGGCTTATTTTCAGCAACATCAGCTGAAGCATTCTGGCTACTTTTTGATCCCTGTAGAGCTTGAAATAATGTGCCAGCTCTTCTGCCTTGTTTTACGTCTCTCTTAGGTAATCTTTCATCCATAACCTGGGTATTATATTAAAATTGAACTGTATGTTAAGATTCAAGCCCCATCATTAGTTGATATCAAAACTAAACAGCTTCAGCACTGATGAACTAGATTTTTTCAAATGAATATTCAATATATTAAGCCGAATTTTCGATTGAATATGCTCAAGCAATCAAACAGTGCAATACCTTGCAGAAAATCTCAAGACCAGAAACATATAAGAAAACAAAAGTTCAAAGCAAACATAATGCATAACATTAACAGAATTTATCCATTATGCAGCGCTTTTCACACTGATGCATGTTGGGAGTAACGAAACCTTATTGGTAAGGAAACCATAATTCATAACCAATTAAATAATAAATAAATTGATTTAAAAAGTCATTCGACTATATCGAGAACTGTCGAATATATACACATACTGGCTTGCTTCAGCAACATAGTGCCAGTATTTTACATTAATAGCAGCATACGACAGATGCATGAGTGGATATACTTGTATGAATAAATCAGTGGATTAAGCCATACAAGTGTGATTTTGCAATAAAAGCTTCAAGGCATTTATATTTTATTTTGCCAAGCTTCTGTTTGTATCTTATGTACTATCCAGCGCATGCGCTGCCTTTTTCACATTTTATTGTAATCCACAAAAATTCGCTGTTCTGCTATTTCGCTCACGGCGTTTAGGGTTGCTACCGTCGTTCACTCAGCACGGTCACTCAGAAAATTGCTGCGAAGTATATTTGCAGTGTGTTTCTCCATGGAAGAAATCCTGACATTCCAAGTATTGTCAACTTCATAACCTTATTCCTAAGTCACTTACTAACGTTGTCTTCAATCTTTAGTTAGACGAAATTAAAATAAAATTCTGTCATCAGGTTGACAGGAACCGAGCAATCAAGAGACACCTTGACAAAACTATATTTCTAGGATATGTCTAATTAATTGCTATCATACTAGCCTGAAGATCGATCGTCGATCTTTAGTCAAAATTAATAATTCTAAGACCTGCACGCCATCTTTCACTTGTGATGAGACCTGGATTATCCGAAACGCCTACGGCGTGGATAGGTTAGACCTGAAGGCCCTGCCAACGGAAGGGCCCCTAAAAGCATTCAACAATTTTTTCCATCCATAGTAGATCGTCGAGCTTTGCTAGGTTTAGCATGCGCATAAGGTATCTGTTGTACACAGAATTAGTGCCATTTTCAGTTCCTATAAACTTGGAATTTATTGTAAACGTATTATATTGTATAAACGTACTATAAGCACAATAACAGAGCGTGGAATGGCCTTTGGAGATTACGTGAAAATTGGAGCATCAAAAATGGGAATTACTGACTTTAATACATTTTTTCAATTCATATTTCGCAAAATGGCATTGTTGGGGAAGACAGTGCGTCATTCCTACAGTACAATTTGTTGCGAACTTATTAAAGTAATAAGTGATAGCTTTACACAGCTGTCATGAATGAAATACGCTCTGCTGAATGTTTCAACCTATTAGTTGAGTCACCATCTCATCCATCGCCCGCAGATCATCTAAGTATAATATTAAGATACGTATCACCAGTGGATGGTAGGCCAGTTGAACAGTTCGTTGCGTTTCGAAGCAAAGCAGGAGAGAAAATGTTTTTCAAATTACGGAATTATTTACGTGGCAAGAGCATAACGGAGTGTTATGGACAGTCTTACGATAGATGCTCCTGACACGTCAGGTTTTCATAAAAAATCTCGGAGTAAAAGAAGTTTGTTATCTATGTACGTTGTTCTAGCAGTTCACAAGGTTTTGTTGGCCGAAATTCTGTTGACTGTGCTCCTGTGGCTGTGAATTTTGCTTCAATTTTCTAGATGACTTCAATTTTTTTCTCGATCTCGACATATTGATAAAGATTTTGAAAGAAGCATTGGTTGTGATGCAAGGCTAAAATTTCTGTCAGAAATTAGATGGGAAATGCTTGCGAAGTCAGCAAGCCTCTGATTGTTACCATGTCGGAATATAATTGATGCTCTGTACGTTATCGCTAAAGATCAAACTTAAAGTGGGAAAGGTAAGTTAAAAGCTTAGAATTAAAGCGTCGATTAGGACAAATTCTGGATTCGCAGCTAGCCAGAAAGCAACCATAATAGTACTCTGCGTTCCAGCAATCAGGAAAAGGGCCGCACGAAAATCAGGAAAAACGCAAAGGGAGCACGAAAGTGTTAGTTAAGCAACTCGGCAAAGTACCGTCACTTAAAGTCCTTGGCGATTTCAACGTCAAACACGACAAAGCTAGTCATACAACCAACTCGCATCTGTCCTTTGAAGACACATCACAACGAAACCAACGGTCATCCTTAAATTTAGCTCTTTGATCTCAAACTAGGTTCCCACACCATTCAGGTCGATTCTGGACTGGCCAGTATCCTAGTTTTTGAAAAACCTATCAGACTTACAGGCGCAACTAGACCACATCCTTATTAATAGCTAGTTGCAAAATTCGTTACAAAAAAAAACTGTCCAATCGATGACGCGGTCCCCGATGAGTTTGAAATTGTAATAGAATGAAGCTCAGCTCGAGGTCTGCTAAGAGTGGACCAGTGGTATGGTAGAAGTACAGCAGTCAAGAATGGGAAGTATTAGAGCAGTAGTAGTAGACAGTAGTAGTAATAGTCTACGGAAGTAGAGCAGTCAAGAATGGGAAAGATTCAACAATGGTTCGGCCTAGAGAACATTTACCAGTTTATGACATCATCTGAGGTTAAAAAGATCACACTAACATCCAGGCGAAAGGCAGACGAAAACTCTCCTTTCAACAAACGAATAAAAAACTGAAAAATTGTGCTACCAAAAACAAGCAGAAGCCGAATGGGGGAGAGTGTCAATTAAATCAGTGGCAAGGTATATGCCCAAAGATATCGTCGGTACTTTTGTCCAACTATTGGGAAATCCACATATGATAATAATGTTCCACTTATTTTTCGCCACAATGTTGCTCTGGAACTTGTTTTTGTTTCGCTCAAGACAAGCTTTAACGTTTTGAACGACAGCACCACAATATTCATGGAGAAAGAAAGCATCTTTCATCAAGATCCAAAACGATTTCTGAACCGTGTTTTATACAGCAGTATCGACGACATCTTTGAAGACCAAAGTAAACGTAGAATAATTGGAGCAAACCAACTTTATTCCCGACCAAAACTTGGGGGCTACGCACCTACCGGTCCTTACTGACAATGAAGTGCTCAACTCGAGCCAATGGCAGCAAAACTCTTGATTCTCTGTACATATCAGAAACAATATCACCAATCTGAATACCAGAATTAACAGATTTCTAACGGTGAGAACCATGGCGAGCAAGTTCTCAGTCTTCTCATCGGAAAAAAAATGAAATACAAACTCACAATATACTAATACATGCTAAAAATCATATCAAATTCAATCGTTCTTAATTAAATATATGTCAAAGATGCGTCTCGTAGGCATTATTTAAGGTCACCCATTTATGGCTGCTTGAGGACGTGAATGACAGGTACACAATACAAGGCACGTTTGCATACCTGGAAATCTCGAAATTAACCCACTAAATAAAGAAGGAAACACCATGCTTCTGAATTTCTCAGATCGTAGTATGAGCCAAAATAGATTATCAGGCGATATAAAACTAATAAAACTAAAAAAATAGTAAGACATATTGAGACTAGAAATTTTACCTTAAAAATTCATCAGCACCAAACTGCAGATCAATCCAATGTGTGGTGAAGGGATGGCTACTGTCATATATCTTGTAAAAGATATATGACGCATGCTTTCGTGCAGCGTTTTACTGTCGGATCGCTGACGCAAAGCGTGATGTATTCCAGGGCACATTGTTTGTGATGCTGTTGTTTCTGACATACACAAAGGGTTACCATGAGCAAGTTAAGAAAATTCACCACCTTAATAAGAATACAAACCTTGTCTACCTCGAAGGAATGTGCTAGGTAACTGACTCAGAAGAATGCTAGCGCTTTCTTGATCACAGGTTTTGCATAAAGGAGTGCTTTCCTAGCAGATGTAGGTCCAAACTATACAAGATTCAAATACTGGGTTACGTGTATAAATCTAAGTGGCTCGCAATGAGTTCATAACAAAGCGCGAGTTGCGACAAGTAGGTTTACCGATGTTACTGAAATCAGGTAAGTCCCGAAACGTTTGGAATGAGCCACGTTGGAATTGCGAAATCCAGGTCTCCTTCTAAGTTGTGTGGTATACAGAATGCGAGAGTTCATTTATATCGATTCTCTCGTTATTATGGTTCTTCGGAAAGTCTTGGTTGGTTGGTGAATAGCCAGGAGTTTCCTCGGATGCGCAGTCCATCGATCATCGGTGACAGCAAATGAGGCCAGTCGTCGGATGTTGGTTGACCTTCTAAAGGAGCTAAAAAGCTCGTTCCGTGCCCTCAAAGGGAGGCTCGGACGACTGGTGGAAGCTCCAACGATCATGAAGCAGATATCGCACTGTCCCCTGTTACCAGGCGACACTTTTCCTGAAGATCTTCCCAGCAGACGACGAAGACGTACTGTTGCTGCTTAGCTCTTTGTAGGAGATTCGCCAAGCAGTGTAACCACAAAAATTTGTCGCATACCCGGCTAGCCCACCAACCGACGCTTAGAGGCTCTCCTAGTTGGTAGGCCGAGAATAAGTGTGCTTCTCGCTCTAGAACAAGTGTCCTTACAGCGGTTCATTTTCGCATAGAAACGTATCTAACCTACCTAAACGTCACGCACAAGAACGTACTCAATACCATTCGAGCTGTAAACCCAAGAAAGCTGATGCACAAAATCTACGCTGCCTGTGATAAGGATCCTGCCTTGGAAGTCCGGGATGTCTTCTTTGATATATCCGAAGTCTTAGGTAAGGTTTGGCATAAAGGCCTTCTTTTCAAGCTTAAGCGTTGCTTAATTAGTGGGGCACTTTTAAATTTAATTGAAAAAATTCTATCCGGACAATTCCAAAGAGTTACCTTGAACGGTGACTGCTTGTATGCCTTGGAACCTGTTCTGGATGGTGTTCCACAGGAATCCAACTGGTTCATATTAACGATTTAATAGTTGACTTCCGAAGTTAGGGCGCACTTATGCAGATCCGACATCTCTCTTTTTTTAAAAGACTGTTGGGGGCGCTCAAAATAGCAAGCGAAGTTCGAAGAGAGAACATTTGGAGACTGAAAGGTACGGGTAACTCTATTCTCCTAGTCTACTAATGTTTATAGCAAACTACTAGCTTACTACTTAGCTACGTAAGTTAAAACTGCAAAAAAAAAAAGAAAAAAAAAAAGGAGAGTGTGACCATTACTTAATGTTTTGAAAGCTCGTTGTCCAATTCGAAGTGACAATTTAACTAAGGCATATCTTACCGATAAAAAAGGGGTCTAGGATTTTACAGGGCACTTAATTACTTGCATCAGTGGAAAATGGCTTTCAGCGTTGACCCTACAGACCAGGTTGTAAAGGTGATTTTTAAAAAAATTTACGCGTACCTCAAAGTTAGGCGCTTGAGGCAACTGTAACGGTCTTTCGTGTACCTGCCACATCAAGAAAGATATTTCTGGAGTTATAAAATACGTTGGTTTACTGCGTGACCTTCAAAAATTTTATGCCCACGAACGGTCTTGTAGCCATTTAGAAGTCCTTCACAAGATCTTCTATGATTGCACAGGCGTAGTGTATCACTCTCCTATGAGCAACCCAAGCTTGCAAAGTTAGAATCTGCTCAAAATGAAGTTGCTTTAGCTATAGCCGGCGCCTGGAAAAGGAGCTAAACATTGAAACTGTACGAAGACTTAGAAATGGAAAACATTAGCAGACAGACGTTGCTGCGGAAGGCCATTACTCTGAAAAATAAATAAAATGATGGTTCCTGCATAATTGTTTTTCTTAGTTCCACTTAGGTACTCTAGATACGGTCTGGTGTATGGTATTCTATACTTAACTGTGCGATTACTGCCCCTAGCTCATTTGCATGTCAAATTTCAGCATTAGCCAAATTTGGGCTGTTGAGCTGCGTACCGATACACAATCTCGTATGAAAGATGGTACAAACGCGGTCTGAAGCAGGTTTATATAGAAATGTTCATGCCTGATGTATGTTATGCTCAAACACGTTTGGCAGTTCCTGGTGCTTGCAAGGTCTTTTGACAGCAAGTGAGTTTATTTAAGCAGCCTATCTAAAGCTTAAATATCCTGGAAAGCTCGTGTTTCTATCTGCCATACCCAGTCTATATTCCAGTATGAAATATATAGATGCACATATTTGAAATATATAAGCGCAAGCGCGAAACAATGGCCTCCAGCTGCTGCAGGAGTCCAATACTGCTTTCTTAGCAAATGCTATATTATTTTGACCTATTTTTGACCGACCCACGCTCATGTGTTTACTACAAGTCAAATAAGCGTAAACAGTTAGTTCCAGAAATGGAGAGCTGGAAGTGCGTTTAATGCAGCCTGGACCAAAATGTAAATTTAGGTAACATTAGCTGCCAAGTATGTGCCTGTCTCTAACAAAGATATCAAAGGTTGCAGAAAAGAATGGAAAATATCGGGCGAATGCATAAGCGTAGCACTAAGTCCTGCAGCACCGGCTAAGAACTGAGGGTGACCATGATCAAAGCGGGTAGCGCAAGTAAGAGTTATTATGTAGAAGTGCTGGACTATTGATGATTTTATAATCAAATTTTCATAGCTTTTTTTAGAACTTTGGAGAAGCCGCAAAACCTTCGTTTTTTCCTGCTGGTCTGATTAACAAAAATACCATGTGCGGTCCTTAAAAGTATTCCATAATTTTCAAATAAATAGATACAAACTCGTTTGATAATCAATTGAGCAACCCATGATCAAGTAGACATAACAATTCAAGTCCAATCCTTTTTGCTTTCTCTTCAATCTGCTACGTTACATCTTCAGATGCATTCTCTCCTTCCAGTTCTATGCAAAGTATTCTTATCTATACTGTGAAAATTTAGCCGAACTCCATGCTTAATTTTAGGCATTCACCTTTTTGCTTTTATTGTGCGTGATCGAAACTTATCTCGATCTCACTGCTAAAAGATGACAAGGACACCGCTATAGCGAAATTTCTGTCAATATCAATGCTAATACTGATACATACGCCTTCTTCATATAACATGCGCATCCAAATCTATACAAAGAATAACACTGGAAATTACGACAAAATATTGACGTTGAATATATGTCCAGAGCAGCAATCCGAAATTCTCAAGAATCGCTGTTCTTTTGCTCTTTTGATTTACACTTGCTGATGAAATCCTTGTACACGTCGACGAATGTCTGATCTGCGGTAGCGTATTTCGCCGAGTCCTTGTCGACTACAAGAAAAATAGCACGCGATATCTTTTTAACAGTAAGCAGCATCAAAATCGCTCCTCTTTATATACAAAGCGAAAATATGGAATACGGCAATCGCATATTCGCATGAAAACAGAGTTCCATCCCACTCCGAAACAAGCATTAGGTGGCGCTCATTTCCTTTAAACCTGAGACGGCAGTGAGAATTTTCACTAGTACCGGACACGGCGCTAAAGCATCGCAGAACACTATAGTTGATTTCCCAGTGATTTACTGGCACTTAAGGTTCCGACAGGTACAGAAAGCCAGTTGCCGCCTAAAAGGGACCGAACCCACAACCATTTGACTCTGACCTCAACAACCTAATCACAGCGCACTCGTCTAGTTGTGTTGTCAAGCACGAAGGACAAAATTGCAGCAATCCAAAAGTTTCACAACCCTTCGAGCTTTCTTTCGTGGCTTTGAGTTAAATGATGGAACACTTGAAGACGTTTAAGATTCGCGATTTATTTCCTCCAATACAGCTGAGTATCAAGGGAAATCCACGATGACTTCCTGATATCTTCAAAATCTGAGTAGCAGGCATCCAGAGCAATGATTAGAAAAAGACTTGAATCATGTGCATTTGAGTTACGAGGCGTCTTTGTGACCATGCCTATTGAGATCAAGGACGAAATCTCTTCTTTTACCATATCACACCATCGCACACAATAGCAAATAGGATTAACGCCGGAAAAAAATATGAAAAGCCATTTCTACGCTGTTTCAAAACCCGCAAATAATAGAGCCTTCAAGGTGGAACTTCAAACCTCAATCAATCAATCAATCAATCAATCAATCAATCAATCAATCAATCAATCAATCAATCAATCAGTTAGCTTAGCGGCGATACGCCATTGACGATCGCGCTGTAGCTGTCCACGTCGAAGGCTACACCATTGTTTTCTGTATAGCGTTGCTTTCTTGCAGATTCGGTGATAGCCTACCTTCTTGTCACAAACAGAGTGCAGGTCAGATCCTTGAGTACTTGGTCGGACCACTTCTTTTTGGCCTTTTTTTCGGCATCTTCCAATTCGAAAGCTTCATTTCAAACAGAAGGCATTTTGGAAGCGGTTCATCTTACATATGACAGACGTGCCCAAACCAGCGTAGACGGTGTGGCCGTATCGAAAGGCTGATTAGCAGTTGACTGAAGCAGCGCCGTCGTATGTCGACATTTCGAGTTCTGTCACGGATGGGTTTCCCGAGCATGGTACACAAACACGTCCTTGGGAAGACCTCAAAGTGATGTTTTACTCATAAGTGTCGAGCTTTCAAAGGAGTATAGGACTGTAAGGAATATATACTGCGTGGGTACAACAGTGGTATTGTATATTTTCATTTTCCTGCGAATGGAGATGCTGCGTCGGTTGAACACCCAACGCTTCAATCTACCAAAAGCTGATGATTCTTTTGCAATATGCGCTGCAACGTCATGGAAGGCTGCGACACGAGAGTTCTGGGTGAATGAGCAGAAATAGATCAATGCTTCAACCACTTCGAGGTTTTTTTTTGTTTAGTCGTTTCGTAGCGTTAGGGAAGCCGACGCACTAATATTAAGTCCACGTTATCAAGTAATTGTTGCATAGACTGTTCGTCTTCAGCAAAAAGTGCTAAGTCATCCGCGAAATCAAGGTCATTGACGCTGGCATTCACACCTACTTCGCACGATTTAAGCTGGTGCAAAGAGGACGCCATGATCCATTCGATGGCAACGCTACAAATAGTGGGTGATACAGCGCGGCTTTGTCGCACACTCGTCGAGATGTTGAACTCTTGCAACAGTTCGCCAAATACTCTGAAGCGGCAGTTTGCCCCTTCCTAGTAGTTGCGCAAGATATTGATAATCTTTGGCGGTAAGCCGTCGTGAGCGAGAGCTTTCCACATCGAGTTTTGACACGCTGTCAAAAGCGGAAGTTAATTCAATGAACCAGGCGATGAAAGGTTTACCTGCACTCATGCGTTTTTCGAAGATTTGTCTTGCAGTGAAAACTTGGCAGAAACCGCTACGACCACCACGAAAGCCGGCTTTGGTTTTCGCGGGTGTGAAGTTCGCGACGCGGCCGAAACCTCTGTAGATTAATTAGCAGCAGCAGTTTACCAGCGATGGACAAAAGGCTCATCCCACGATAGTCTGCACAATCGCATTTGTCCTTCTTTTTGAATAAGGGCACGACGAAGGCATCTTTCCAGTCTGCTGGCCGCGATTCAGTCTTCCATACCCCAGCAAATCAATCCAAAAAGGCTAGAGCACTGAATCTATTGCGTAGCTCAGATTGAAACACTTTCTGGCCGAAAGAGCCTTCACGCCGGAGGCATCGAGTGGTTTTGGCCGTAAGGTAGGGCGACGCACTTTTAGCTTACCAAAGAGCATCGCTACGACTACATCGTGATCAGAGTTGAAGTCAGCTCCGCGGACCAATTTTACATCCTGAAGAGAACAGCCAAAGCATCGACTGACCAATATGTAGTCCAGCTGTTTGGGTGAGCGCGAGTTATTCGAGCGCCAGGTCGTCTTGTGGTGGTGACGGAACCAAGAATTAGCTACACCAAATCTTGAGGCTGCAGCAAACGACAGCAGTCTGGGGCCATTATTGTTCAGGGAGAATGGCCGAAGTAGCCGAGCTCCTTCTCCCAACCGACTTTACTTGTGCCAACTTCAGCGTTGAAATCGTCCATTAACAAGATAACTAAGTTCTTCGGGATGGCGCAGTATACCCTCTCCAGAGTCTCGTAGACTTCGTCTTTGGCGGCGTCACAAGAAACATCTGTGGGAGCATAAGCAACGATTTGCGACACCGGAATTCGCGAATTCAGACGGAGCACAGCCAATCGGTCGGAGACCGGTTCAAAATTGGTGACAGCCAATTTCAGGCGAGTTGCCACCAAAACACCGAAACCGTTGAAGGCACTGTTCTCTTGGTCAGAGTAGACAAGATAAAAGGAGTGTCTCCTAGTAGCGTCACAGATCTACATGTCGCCGTTCCCACATAGACGAGCCTCGGTTATAGCCACGATGTCAACTGATACACGGTTAAGCTCCCTGCATAGTAGCTTGGCACGACCGGGCTTCAGTCGAGAAAAGGAGCAAAAATTCCCTGAGCCGCAAGTTAGGCGAGAAGAAACGCGTTGGGCCTGCTGAGGACTGTTGAAGTTATGGGTGATTTCCGGTCGCTGACTGACGACGCCCTGCCGGAGTCCGACGTCGCATCGGATCCGCCGGACGCGCTAGCTTTTAGTGTGATCCTTCCTGCACGGAATGTCATCTGGGAGTCTTCAGCTGCTCGAAAGCGTCGCCATGCTGCCAACCATGCTTTATGATGCTGCGTCCATCTCGGCGAAGGTTTGATAGAAGAAAATATCGAGGCTACATGGAGCCCCAGGTCACGGTGCCAGTACAACTTCAGTACCTGCCCTGCCTGCCATGGTTGTACCTTCTGAGCAAAGCTCGACAGTATAGAACAGATCCGTCTTAAGCAGCACCGTTGCCCGGACTTTATGTCTAGCAGGCGTGAGCAGTTAGTGGAGTTGGAGCCTCACCAAAAGATGAACTTCAAACCAAAGCTGGAGAAAGGTAAGGAAGTGAGTTCGGCCTAGACAAAGGAAAACGAGCCACTGGACATGAGCTGCAATGACAGAGGCATTGCATGGCAACGCTTTAGGAAAAGCATATACTTCATAAGAAGTTGGCAGCTCAAAAGGCCTCTAATCCAATGATGCACACTGAGAATCAAGAAAAATAATTAAAGCAATTCTTTCATGCCAGAGCAGAAAAGCTAATAACAAACTTCCAAAGTATTACTAGATCGTTAAAACTAAAACTTAACCACAACTGAAGTCAAGCAGTCCATCAAAGGAGAGGAAATCTAACTTACGCAAGATGGAACAAGCACCCAAAAGAAGAAGAAGATCAAAATCACCAAGACAACTCAATACATACTTGCGAAAATCGTACAAAAAGATTGCAAGCCAGAACTTAGACAAACGCAGCAACTAATAAGGTTGTCACTAATTTTTTGGCTTTGGTATTAGTTACATTGACATTAAGGAATATAAACTGATTATAGTCGAAACAGAATTGAATTCGATATTTGTGCCCCTATAAAACTCATTTTGTCGACATAGCAAAGCAAATTCGAGTGCCGCGAAAAAAAGTCGCTCAACGGCTAGCTGACTATTACACCAGTGGTGTATGAAAAGCCACGACTTCAGTCATACGTCCTCACCAGTTCCATGAAAGAACACCGTACGCCGGTTCCCGTAAATCGGGTTCTGCAACACTGAAATTTCTTTTCGGGAAATAATACGGCACTAAATTCGACAAAGCTTAATTGACTGAAGCAAAAATGCAGGCTCGACAAAATCTTGGCTTGCGGTGAATTGGCAGCAAACCAGCTCGCACTAGCAGCTATAAGGCGTGGCGCACACGCGTTTTAAAAAGCAGGCGTTATTTGCTTTTCTCGGGTCGTGCAGTAACTGCGATCGAGCGTAATGACTTTCCGACGCTAACGACGACTTATGCCCAATTCATACTTCGGAGACGCTTTACGCATGACGCAATTTTTATCCCACTGGTTTGCTCTGGTATGTGCGCGGAGCAGTTTACTCCAACTGGAATTTCCGCGAACGTCGTTACTCCCATTAGGAATGCCGGCGCATTACGCTGGCAACCGTTGGCAAACCCGTGGGATGCGAGGACAATGGAAACGGATGGCAAGCGCTTGAGATGGATTTAGATTATTTTCTACACTAGACGCTGCCTTCCCCCACTCATCCAAGTTGTCTCGCCCCCGACGCGCCCTTCGGGTCAATAGCCACGCGGCAATTAGGCTGCCCTTACCCTCCCCCGTAATTAGAAGAGCTTAAAGCGTCTCCGAAGTATAAATTAGCCATTACACTCTAAACGATCCAGCGTAAGACTTCAATGCTTTAGCGGTTGCCTTGTAACGCACTGAACCCAACCGACAAGGACAACGCTACTTTCTCAAAAAAGAGTCGTAAAAGCCTGGAGCTATTGTCCACTTAACGCTTACGTGGTAAAGATTTGAGTGCGCAAACTCACCTCCTGGAGAATCAAAGGTCCAACTGTACACCTGTGGCATGTCGCGGGTCGTAGCCATCAATTCAGAAGGCCCGATGCTAGGCGACTTTCCGTACATCGACGTCAAACTCTGGGCATGAAAAAGTGCGCTCGCAATAGATTATTTACCTTGCAACATAGTAGGAAGCGCTGTTTTCAACGATGCGTACAAACGATCAGGGCGAAAACCAACTGCGTTTTTTTGTTTCAACAAACGCTGTGTTTAGTTTTCCAAAAAGAAAAGTTCTGCGACAAATACCACGTGAATTCGAAGTAACAAGCGCTTTTGGAAACCACGACATTCGTTCGTTTTTAAGCCAATAATACCATGAAACAAAAACTTCAAACCAGATTGAAACTTGATTAAATATTAACTTGTTAGATTACGACGCATGTACAGGTTCAATGAACTTCTATGATACGGCAGCGTCTCATAATTTACAACCCCTTATATACCAGCCTAGTCG
>QQSS02048658.1:0-18286 GCA_003687565.2 Craspedacusta sowerbii
ACTACTACTACTACTACTACTACTACTACTACTACTACTACTACTACTACTACTACTACTTCTACTACTACTACTATTACTACTACTATATAGTATACTTCGCTACATCTTCATCCTGTATCCTATCCTAATCTCCCTGTTTTTTCCCTAGACGAATAAAATATCGAGAGAGAGATTCTGAGACCTAATCACTTTGCTGATGTCGAACCTTTTCCTGACTTCTCGGGATCCTCTCTCCACTATTTGGAACTACTACATAAACATTTTTTTTAAGCGAGTAACGGTCCGTTGCTTTTCTTCAGATTTAGCGGAGCGATTGTTGGATTTAACTTTTAATATCTAATCGATGAATGCGTGAACGCCTCTTCAAACGCCACTACATCTAAAAGCGTTGCAATTGTCCGGCCTCTCTCTCTCTCTTTGGCAGTAGCTCCTGCGTTGTGTTGCCTTCGTCTCCAGAAAGGAACAGAGCGTACTTTGATCTGATCCCAGTTGGCTGCTGGCTTCCTAAGCTCCACGGTTGGGGGTGGTCTTTTGTTAAAATTATAAATCAACTCTACTAAATCAAAATACACTTTAAGAGAGCAATATTCTGCAATAAATTGGTGCATTACATGGGAAGTGTTGTAAGGAAAGTTTTCATACTCATTCTTCAAATCCTCCATACTCAGGACCGTGAAAGTCAAGGCGCATACCTTGTTAGTGACGTGGCTAGAGGGGTGCTCCAAGATGGTGACCTTAGTGACGCAGCTTCTTTGGGTAAGCCAGCGCAAAAATTAACCAATTCATATAATTTAACACAGCGATCCCTTCCACCGCAGAAGTGGAAAGATTATTTTCCACTGGAAAGAACATCCTTAAAGCGAGAAGTAGCAACTATCGAATTCCACATTCGAAACTCTTGTGTTTGTCAAGGGAATCAGCACCTTCTGGAAAGCCCCCCCCCCCCCACACACATGACCCCAACTAGCATTTAAATTTTCTTTCAGCAGTTATTTCTCTACATGTAAAAATCATGTTTGACCAACACGTTAACAGAGTTTTAATTCAATAAAAGTAGCTGTATGTTTCGCGTTACAACAGTTGTAACAAGATTTATAAGTTTTTTTTTCATATAGGATGATCGATGTTGAGAAGCTTATATGCTGCTTATATGCAGGCCTGCTCTGACCAGCGTTCCCCAAGGTTCCATATATGTAATACATACATACATTCCATTTATATAATACAACATATATTCCATATAGAACCCTTTGTATTCCTAGTATTGCCAAACGTACAATAGACTTTACGTTTACATGGTAAAATTTAACATTTTGAATAATTTGCAGTTTGGATTTCGCAGTAAGCATCCTGCGAATCAAAATATGGTTGCCTTGCTTGAAAAAAAAAATTAGCTAAGCCTTTATGACGGCGATTTGCTTGTGGGATATTTATATACTTATAGAAAGCACTTGATACTGTGCATTACAATATCCTTATACAAAAACGGGGTTTTGTTCAGCATTATCTTTCCTATCGCTATCTTTCTTCGGTGCGATTGATTGTAGCATTGGATTCATCTTGAATGTTGTAAAAATTTATGTATAAAAAAATTCCTGAGAGTTTCTCCATATTATCCCACCAAAACCTCACGTAACAATCACGTGGTTCGTTAAGTACCTGTTGCGGCTGCTATTGTAAAAGCCGACACCAATCGAATTCGCCGCTGGAGACTTGAATTCATCAAGGAACTAGTTAAGGGCGTCAAGAACTCGACGTGCAGTTGCCGGACGTTAAAGGAAAGACCTGCCTGCAAAATTCAGTAACATGTTTATGCGCTTGCTAGCAACATTGGCTTGCTTGCCGAAGGCCCGGTGGTATAACTAGTTGCTCCGGCGCTCGGGAAAGGGGGCCCACCGAATCAGCCAATCAAGCCAACATCCAACTCCTTTATCCTAATGAATAGCTAGCGTTCTCGGGGGACGTCCTAACGAACCGCAAAAATTAGTTCTTAATAGGTGCCGCGGTGATTGCTGACGTGACGGTAAATAACTCCGAGATAATTACCAGCGCGTGATCTTTGAAATAATCGAAGCGCAGTCGAGCGAGAGCTTCATTGATAGCCATTAAGGGAGCAGCTTAGTAAACAAGTGGACCGAATTTAATTAGAGATTGAATCTCGCATCTCGTGACAAGGTGCCGATGCCGTCAATGCTTAATGACGCATTCTCACCGCAGCTTTAAAACAATTCAATCGAGGCCGGTCTCAACGTACCTTGCCATACGCTTCTCGCAGAGAAAAAATGTTTCTTATTACGAAGACAAATGTAGTCATTCCCCACGCGTCAGCAGTTGACTTGATCTAAGGCATTGGTAACCATCCAATGAGTCAAATAAACACGCTGAGGCATGCCCGACCAGCCGCTGCAGGCCAGCAGTATCTTGCCAAATGGGAGGAATTTACCTGCATCGCATTGATTTTGCTGGCGCGGCTGCCAGTAAGTTTGATCGGGCGGGTGCCCTATTGACCTACGTTCTGCCATAGAACTGGTATTCCTATTCCGTAGATACCAAACCAAGACCAGCCTCTCCTTGCATTTAAACAAAGGTCTTAACGTTCCTATTCGCCGAAATAATTTCATTTAACCAAAAACACCGAATCTCTGCTGCTGATGCATGTTGTCACAGCGACTGACAGAGTGAGGGTGACTGCGTCGTAGCTTCAAAAGGATTATTCTGCTTGCGTCCAACAATCTTTAAATGGGAAATCACAGGCTCGCTTATGGCCTCCTACATGTAGTTTAACGATGATCTCGCTAGAGTGGGATGTTTTAAGCCTTGTCGATAAAAGATTTGCTTTTTAATTTTTTAGATTTGGCTGGGAATCGCTGGCATGGTGCAGTTAATCGACCGAATAAGATTTTAAATACGTAGTGTATAATATATTAAAAATGCATAGTATATGCGGTAATTATCAAAATTCTTCCTAAATCTCTACAATTTTGACCAGAGCTCACAACTTACGTCCATCTCCAATCTGATTAGCTACAGCTAACTCCCTTTAAGTAGAGGCTCGCTTTTGCAAACTATCATCATAAATTGCTTTATTTTAATTTATCAAAATATATCTTTATTTCAATGTTTTAACAGGGAGTGATGGGATGCATTATGTTCAGTTAAAGCGTTAACTGAGAAAAAAATTCTTGCCATTATGAAGTCAGATTCTGTTCGACTTGCTAGACTGATGTTGCATGACATCAAGACGGGAGCTGAGGTTTTGTTCACAGCGCAGATTAAAGCAAACGAATAAAAACGCACTAATTGTAGCAAAACCAGAAATATTTACAAAAGCCACAACATATTCTTAATCGTCAAAAGTGGGTTTAATATTCATGAAATCGAGCCGACAAGGCACACGAAGTGCCTAACACAGAAAAAAATCATCCACAAAGAAAACAGGACCACGCTTTTCAAGCATAACAAACACACATAAAGAATAGCAATATCATTAAAAATTAGCAGTATAACAGAAACTTTGTTCCAGTTCTCTAACCAGCTATCACATCAGCAACTAAATTACAAAATCAGACCTCAGAAACTAGCTAGCAGAAAGAAAACCTGTTTAAAAGATCAATTCTTACACATGGAACTCAAACTGAAGCTATTGCTGACTACCATACACAAACGAAACACGAAACCAAAGCAAAACCCTGCGCCAGTCAGAATGCAAGCATGCATAGGCACAGAATTCTCTTGATACTTTTGAAATGTCTTAAATTTGATTCAGTTAATTTCTATTACATGTACGTAAGTATGCATCGACATACGAATGTACTTGTGTGCATATGTATGCACTTATGCATATGCCCATGCATGGCTGTTTTTATGTATGTATTTACACAAGTATGTATGTAAAGATGCTTGTCAGAAAAGTACCTACATGCACAAGTACATTCGCACACGACTACACAACGAAATAAATAACTGAAGACCACAACAAACGAGGCTAAACCATCTCCTACGAAACACGAATCAGCACCCGGGCATGCCACGTGGGTTGATGGAATTCTAACGCTATGCCAAGAAACAAATCATCTTATCCCACATCCGCCATTCATGACTTTCCAACTCGAAAAACAACAAGCATTAACACTCAATTCGTAATGAGCCCATGAATTCGCACACAGCGCCGGCGAGGCGTGCAGAACCCGGCGAATGAACCTGTCATCGGCAGATGTTCATTCGCCGCAATCATAGAAAACCCACGCAGAACGAGCTGAATTGAATGAGTAACAGGTCGCCAAGGATCTCCCCATATTAAAATAGCTGATTCAGGATGGTACGCCCCAAGGCAGAAAAACTGTTCCCTCGTTAAAATAATGCAATCTCCGGATTACACAACGACTAGAACTATGTCATTACAACTACAACACGTCAGCTAATACATCACATAATCCAAGATCAAGCGAATTTTTTAGCTGCCGATGTAAACAAGGCCAAGCAGAGAAACGAGGACGAAACATAGATACCATGCTATACTTGCTAAGTCGGCATTCGACGTCAACAAGTTATCATAGGTGCGACGCAACTCGAATTATAGTTTAGTTTCACGCTGTCGGCCTCAGTATTGGCAACAAGTTCGTTAAACAGCGATGCTAAAGATGTAACCGAGTAGCCAGGGACTTCAGCGACTTGTACAAAGCTAGACCACAACATTTTTGGCTTTTTTGCTGGACAAGTCAGATCGTTGTCGACGAAGGAGTGACTTCGTTTCTGTCTTTTCTCTGCCGGGGAGCAAAGGATGTCACTGCATTCCCATGCAATGTCTAACTTATCGGTATCATCTTCCATTGGCACGTTTCCGTTAGCATCAGATCCCACCAAAACATTCGATTCTAGTTGTGAAATCTTTGGCAGAACAGAAGGATGACTTGTGTCAAGAAGGCAACTTTGCTTCCGGGGCAGATGACGGGAGTTCACTATATCCACGGACGAACAGTTTGAACGGCGAGCAAGGTAGTCAGAAGAATCACACTCTTCGAACTCGATGTCTACATTCACAGGTTCTCTATAGTTCATGAGCGGTTCCGAATACAATTTATCTGTGCAACGTACTCGATTAAGCAACGAGTTTACCAACAAACTTCGGTGCAGTTGATTCGCTTTACATAGTTTCTTCGTTTTCTCTATCTTCGCAAGTGAAATCTCAATAATTTTGGACTTCTCCAATGCCATTCCAAAATTTAATACTACGTAAAACAGGGTATAACCGAATAAGCACTTCTCCCGAATTTGCGAAACGACAAAGTCGACAAGTCCCTGTTCGCACGCACGTAAATGTAATATGGTGAGCGGGAGGCAAACCATGCGCTTCCATCCTTTCATTCTCATTAGCCAATCAGTGCGTCCCAAACTGAAAACGAGGTCGCTTATAACGAATCAGATTGCTGCTTTTACAATAAGTATTGTTCTGATGATTTCGTTCTCCTTCTTTGGGCTATCGGGCATCGTGCGATCGTTTCTCCGAACTACAAACAAGGCGCAACAAGCCATTCTATTTTTATGCTCGTCACTTGTGCGGCTTGTTGAACTGGCGAAAGCGGAAGCTAAACCGGGGGTGCCGTTGCAACTAATTGTGGGAGTCATTGTCGCCCACTATTTTCTGCTCATATTTCACCCATCTATACGCATGGAGTCATCTCTCCTTATTATATGATAATACATAGATTATGTTAAATTCCAGCATGAACAGCAACGTACGAGGTACTATTTATGGACTTCAGTTGAGGATTAGTTATAGGCACTAAAAGAACATAACTGAGGACTAGTTATAAGCATTAAAAGAACATAATTTATGACGTTCGTGTAGTCATAAACACGGATTTTGTAAGCGTCTTTGTAGATGCTTTATTGCTATCGTATTTGCTCACACAGTTGCTTTGTCAGCACGGGCATGTTTAATGTAATGCAATGCATATTTGCATGCAATGTAATGCAATGCATAAAGTAATCTTATGCATAGTGAATGAAATGTAATGTAATTTAGCGCTGCTAAGCAAATGTAACTTGAGACTTTAACTACATAGCGCCTGGTGGTCGGCGGAAAAAACTGAAAGTGAAGACTCAACTTCCGCATGTAAACACGCGGGACAACATTTGATGGTTTAGAGTTGTGGACGCCAAAAATGCTTGAACCCAAAGCCTTATGTGCATGCCTCTTTTCTTTGTAAACATCATGATCTCACGTATAACATCAAATCCAGACATATCCATTTGTGGATGACTCTTCACCATTTGCTATGTTTATGTACACTAGAAGAGTGAACATTACACCACGGAGCACTTCTGATGCCATGCCTACATTACGATGCTACAAATAATAGAGAAATTTTTACGAACCACAATAGTATATCTTGAGAATTCTGGCTGTTTGAAGGTGAAGAAATCAACATGAAAACATACATACCCTTCCCATTGAAAGTAGTTCATTAACGGCCCCGCTTAACTGCGATAAGCGATCATTCGGAAATATGGGGATTTCTTGTCTTCCTGCACTCAGTTATACGTAGTTGAATCGGATATGCATGGCATCTCGTTCTTGTTGGTTACGTCATGGATTGCTTTATGACTGGACAAAAAAAGTTCCTCGTTGCTCAATATTCAGCATGACTCAGGAACGAGCTATCTATTTATGTAAATAATAATTATAACGGGTGATGTTGTGGGTGGAACTCAACACCTTTATATTGCAGACAGGAAATTGCCTGACAAGTACGGAGATTCTATTAGTTTTATTGACGCGTAAGTACATTTTGGAGTTGTTTGTTAAGGTAACGTCGTATATAAAGACGGAAAAAGCCGGGGGCTTAGAAGTATCGCTGAGCGTATGCCTCCTACTACGTACAAGCAGTTTTGTTTCTGGTGTCTGCGAACCAAAGAACTCTAAAGATTATGTACAACTGAATGAAAGCTTCGGGGTCGATGTATTAAGGGCTCTGTTGGGTTGCTTGTCAGGTCTTCCTATGAATACTCTTCTCATACCTTCGTTAATTGTATGCATCCTTGGTACGTTGCTGGACGCCTGTACGCTTACAAAGGCAAAACTCCGTCCTTTGCTTTTGAATAAATGCTTCCATTTATCTTCGTGGCAGACATACGCTGCTTACTGTGGTTACTAAATGAGGTATGCCTACTCACGGCAAAAATTTTACTATTTCATAGAGTTAGGATGTAATTAAGAATTACAATTTAGATCCTCTGCATAATGCGGGAACTCAAATGGCTCCTGCAAACGTCATTCCTTGATGCATCTTTTTGTTTAACACTATTGTTGATATTCTTAACTTGGTTATAAACCAGGAAAGAATGGATGATATTTCGGGAAAAAGTACATAGCTTGATTTCTTCTTATATTCAGGGTGCTGATTTTCCGGAGGATGCTAAACAGGTCCGAAATTTAGTTTTGATTTCCCTGTTCGTCGGCGTCATCGTTCGTATTGCAGAGCCAAAGGCGAAACAATATGAATCTCTATATTTGTCAATTTTGAGATACATACGCACAAAATCTCGCTCAATAACCTCATGGCTCAATAACAGGATGCTCATATTTATAGATCTACTTCTTGGGCCACCAGGCAATCATCTTGTTTTCGATTTAACTTTTTAAATGGATGAAAGCTAGCTCGCGTGCGGCATAACCTTGTTGACAGGTTGTTTTGTTTGACTTAAAACCTCGTGCCTGCCACCTGCACAGCAGCACACCACGCAATAAGCTGAGAGCGGCAAACAACCTGCAAAATTTGGTCGCAATGATGTGATAGAGAATGATCCTTAACATGTCTGACGTTTCCACTGTGTTGAGACCGTATCGGCAGAATAGAATCCACGCTACGTAGCATTAAGTAAGGTTGTTCCTGACGGGCTGAGGTCACTTGTTAAATCATTTTTGACGTAACATACCCGCACTACCTCCTGCAAGCTGGTTTAAAGCGCCCAAGAGGTTCCGAACAGATGGAATCTGCGGGTACAGAGTACACGAAGCTGCACTATATCATAACACGTTTGAAGAAGGATCAATAATGAAAGGTGACTGTCCTATTATATGCGCGTAAATGGTACATCTGCTACCTGCGTTGAGTAAACTTACAAGAAATGGATCATGTGTTGTATATATCTTGTCGCAAACGACGGCTAACACTAACAAAAGGAAGTTGTATTAATTTAACATAGTGGTTGAGCATTTCTATGAGAACGAGGCGTCTACGAGTTAGCGAACAGGAGACCACTTTTTCTCTCATAATCGACTGCAGTAAAATTTTAAAGAGGACGTCACTGCTAGTCACGTTGTCATTACTTAATCCACTCGGTTTTTACCTATAGGCATGTGGCTGCTATGGTTGCCAGTCGAAAACATGGCTCAAATGATGTCCTAAATGTGGTCTAATCTCAGACGATAATTTAAGTCAGTAGCACAGCATCCATTTCACTATGTTGTACTCGAAAGCTTTGAATTCTTTACCTATTTAATTTAGCAAGAGCCTTTTCTTCTTTAACTCTATTCGCGCAAAGCTTTTCTTCTTTAACTCTATTCTCGCAAAAAGGTATTAGAAACAAATCATAGACTCAGGAAAAACTTCATTGACATAGAGTTTCATGTTCCCGACCACCATAAAAAGAATAGGAGTTATTTGCAATACAAGTACAATATGATTTAATTCAAAAGTAGCTTAAGAACTTGTACTAATTTATTGAGGCGCAGCCTCTTCGTTTGCGCATCAACTTCTTCCAAAGGCTTGTATGAAGACGGCCGAGGGAAGGATCCAGATGAGTGATGGTTTACTGACCGTGGTTGAGTTCATCCTGCAGCGATTGTGCCCCATTCGCATCCATGCTGATAAATAAATTCTAGCAGAAGAATTCACCGAGATGAAAAGATGGCTCCATCTTTAAACTTACTTTAAACTCTTCTCAGTTTTCATTGTTATGATTGCACAACTGCTATGTTTTGCTGCTTTCATGTTCTTGAGATGCACATCAATTTGGCGTGCCCTCTTTGTATCTGCATGAACCGCAGAACAAGCCATGTCTGCTACGACTGAGATCATAGATACTGGCAGCTAGATTTGGGCAGATATCACTTCTAGACAGCGTTTTAGCTCCATGAGTTGGGTTCTTGCATCCCGCGAATCCCTGCATACTACCATCTTACGTGCAGTTGATGGAT
This sequence comes from Craspedacusta sowerbii, assembly GCA_003687565.2. Taxonomy (NCBI): domain Eukaryota; kingdom Metazoa; phylum Cnidaria; class Hydrozoa; order Limnomedusae; family Olindiidae; genus Craspedacusta; species Craspedacusta sowerbii. Next base: position 9,206 of record QQSS02048658.1, read on the forward strand.
GCTCATCTGTCGCGTGTTTACATTTTTTTGAATAGGAAACGTAGCAAACACTGACTCAGCTACCCTCGCTAGAGGGACGTCATGAAAATCAGTGTCTGGGATTTTTAGTAATGGTAATGAGTAAGGGCGAGTCGTCGACTTTAACTCGAGTCAAAATCGCACAGGAAATATATGCAACTTAGATTAACGTATAAAATCGGTCTGAGAAAGTCTTGGGGTTTAGGGGATACAGTGGAATTGTCGCCACATATCGTATCGTGTAGCAATAAGAAATCCAACATAAAATTTTATGGTTTTTATCGTCGAATACTTACTTTCTGTTCCTTGTCAATGCAGAATACAAACGAGACTGTTGGAAGGGCCTTTTTCCTATGTTGCAAGCCTAATAATGACTTTTCGGCTCTTCTGACCAGCCATTACTTTTCCCTTACCGATCCGACGGACCGCGTGAATTGAATCATCGGGTTTTGAAATTCAGCATTTTGAAAAGTTTTTTCTTTAGAACGTCCTCAGCCGCTTCCTGTCTTTTATCAGGTGGGGAGACTGGGCGACACTATTATGCCTTAAGTGGAGTCGGCCGAATACTGGTTCCCTCGGTTAACATTAGCTTAACACCTGATTTCACACATAGCCATGTTTGACTTTGCCGTTTCAATAGCGTCCTGCTGGTTGCTAATACGAGCCCTATAGTTCTTTTACGTAGCATGAGCTCTCTTGTACCTTGTAACTCACTTAAACGATCAAGTATGTGGACAAAATGGTAACAGCACCGTTGGAAGTCTTTGCGACGTTTTCCCGTCTTTTAGCTGCAACGCCTTTCCTATGAATTGCAACACTAAGCTTCTGCTTTGTGCAATCAAATGCTGTCCTGTCGCAAAAGCATCCAAATCCATATTCCCGTATCAATCCAGATTTGGCTGATAAAGAGCGTATCGCACTTGCCAACGCAAGACTCGTTGTACTGTATATACATACTACTCCAATAATACGTTTCATTATGTTATGGGGGCTTAAAATGGGGCGCATGAAAGCAACAAGCAAAGTCTCTCAGGTAACAATTGCACCCACCATTGATCAGACCACGAAACTGAGCAAATATTTGCTCGCTCTCGAAGACACCAAGTCAGGCTGAGTGAGTCACGTGGGAGGCACGTTGTGCGAACAACCAGCAGTTTCGTAAGAAACCAGGAAGATCATTTTTGGAAGCAAGTTTTTATCCCATTCAATCGCTACCGTAGATACATTACCGTAGGCCTAAAAGTTAGCTATAATTTCAGTCGCATTTATGTTCATTAGTAGCAAACAAACTTGGTGCTCAGCATGGTGGGGAAGCGAAGGTCTTTAATAACTCCTATCTTGACAAGATGAAAGCATCGATGAGTTGTTAGATCACTAAAATTGAAGACTGGCCTTGTGCCAACAGACTATCGTTAAACGCCGCCAAAACAGAGATACTTTTATTCCGTCCCAAAAACAAAAGCTGTAGTGTTAAGTTTAACTTAAAAATTATGAACACGAGAATATTTTCATCTAACAAAGTCAAATACCTTGGTGTTGTCCTTGATTCATGTCTGTCATGGAGATGTCATGTCTCTGAACTAGCAAAAAAACCAATGGCCTGCTCTTGAAAATCCGATACTTTGTTGATGCGCACACAATAAAATCTTTATATTATAGCTTGTTCCACTCACATATGACCTATGGTTGTCTTACCTGGGGCGTTACTTGCAACAAAAATCTTACGAGAATATGTTATTTGCAACGACGTGCTATAAGAATAATTACCTTCTCTTACTATGGCACTTATTCAACATCTATCTCATTTTCACACCTTAAAATATTAAAGTTAAAAGATGTAATTAAATTTAAAATGCGCTTATTTATGCATGACTGGCACTGGATGAAGCTGCCAAGGTCGCTTGAAAAGTTTTACGCCTATTATTCCCCAGCAGTAAAGACGCGCATGAATGAGGCCGCCAAACTTCCTTTACCAATGATTAGGACTGATACCTATGGGAGAAGCAATATCAAATACAAAGGTGCAACACTCTTCAACCAGCTTCGTGACATAAATATTCACATAAATATTTCTAAAACGATTTTCAGAAAAGTAATAAAATCACTACTACCAGCATCCTAAACTTAAGGGAGGATATCCTTATTACTTATAATGTGACGACCGTTTTTCTTATTACTTTTGACTTAATTGATTTCACTGATTTTTGATTAAGTCTATTATGCTAGTGAATTTTGTAATCCTCAATGATGCCGTAAGCGTAGTCCTTAACGGTGATTCTGGTGTGAGTCCTATTTACAATCCGTGGTTTTGAGTATGTCCTCTGATCGCAACAAAGCATCGCTATGCCTGAGACCCTATCATGTTTCTTGACTCCTATTTATAGATGACATCTTTATCAAGCTTCTACCCTGCAAGCTCTCTGCTGTTATTCCGTTGTTTCATTCCCTTGCCGTCTAGTCCCTCGCAACATCCATTCTTCAATAGATTAATCACCATTTCTTTTCTAAGCAGTTGCAATTAGTGATTCATTTTAGGTCTTAGATTCGCATCTTGTTTTGCTCCCCCTCTGATCGGTGACTGACGCCTGGGTAACTTATAAGTGTTTGCGCAAGTTATATCAAAAACAGTGATTTTGAATTCTTTTTGTATTAATAGATACTTGAACTCAGTCGGGTGACTCCTCAATCCTATTAGCCACAGGCTAGAGAGGATGTCTCCCTTCTCCAACAAATGCGTTCGTGTTTATTCATTATTTTATTCTATTTCTATTTCGGTAGTTGCATTTTGGAGAAAAAATAAATTTTGTTTGTTGTTGTTGTTGTTTTGTTGTTGTTGTTCTCCAAGGGAAATTACCAGCCATGCACAACCCTGTCAGCCATGTTGAAATTCGATTGAGACGAACATTCTACAACAAACATTGATATTCAATAGGCTTATTCGAATAAGTCGACTCGTAATAAACGAGCAATAACGCAGAAGAGGTCAGCGTCTTTCCTTTTGATCTGGGAAAATTAAAATTGGATAAAAAGCAAAATCTTTGTACCATACCGAGTGAGTTCTCTTCTTGCTTCTTTCCAATCAGTTCTTTCTGGCAGTTAATCAAACTTCGTGTGCGATCCTCACCATTGCGCCATTCTTTGTGTCATCTTTATTTTGCTTAACTTTGTTTTTGTTTGCAATACTTTATCTGCACAGGGAGGAACTAGCATTGCATTTTGAAGAGAGCTGCTAGGTTGAAGACTCGTGCAAGGCTATAGCTTTCATATAGATGACTGATGTCGTCACTGCTATTCGGTTGTAAGTCATTTCCGGATAGCTTTATCGAGAAGAACTTAATCTCATCTATTCCATCCGGAACACAAGAAAATAAAGATTACATCGTGACCACTAGTTCCTCTAATATTTGTATTACCTTCTCCTATTCAGTCCAGACATCCATAACACCAAACTTGCAATGTTGTCTGTGCTTGGTTCTTATTCAAGTCATTCCAAAAATAAAAATATAAATGAAAACAAAAAAAAAATACAAATAAAATACAAACTACACCCTATCTTCATTTCATTCTTAACTTCAATTCGTAATATTCTTGAGATCATTCAATAGAAACGACAGTTCGACAACAATCGGGAACTTTATCTTCAAATGCCATGCCTCTCAGAATCATCACTTGTAAAAAACTTCAAAACAACCATCGCGCACGTGACCATGAAGAGTCGTTCTTTTTTACAAGCCGATTTAAGTCAGCATTAAGATTTTACTATATACAAGACATAATGACTCTTATTACAGCAATATGACTGTCGAATAATGATTTCTGTGACTCCTACTATCGAGGCTTATCTCTGAATGTGAGACTTTGAGGCGGACCAAACCACTGCCGGAAGGCAACCTGCTTTTGCAAATGCTTTGTTTAAATAAACTCAGTGACTTGAAGTTCGTCTCAATGTTACAGTTTTCGAACTCAAACAAAACTGCAGCCATTGGGTTGACTAGCAAGCTGGCTTTCTAAAGGGTCCTTATCATTCGCCGATATTCCAACTGTACGGTAAGCCTCAGCGAGTCTGAGGCTCTACAGTTTGATCTGTTTACGGCCGCTCTTTCACACATTTTAAAGATAGCAAACTTGTCGAGGAAATAGCACATATCGACTGGAATTCACAGTTAGGGGACGAAGAGAACCCTGGCGTTCTCGTAAATGTTCTGATTGACAAGATTACTGATATTTTAAATGTTATTGGACGGACCCTTTAAAAAACTCACAAAAAAAAAGAGGTGCTACTCAATCAGAAGCCATGGATAACTAAAAGTATTTTAAAATGTCCGAGATAAACTTCTTAAAGGTACCTAGCTGAAACTGACCAAATTGCTCGCGCAGAAGCCTATACAAAATACAAGGCTCATCGCAACTCAATTGTAGGTTTGATTAAAACAAGCAAAATATTGTATTACAAAAATTACTTCTTAAAAAAACCAAAACAAACTATACAAAACGTAAGCGCTCCTCGGGCTCTATCTCTTCACTAACTAATGGCAGCCGGCAGCCGTAGTGTCCAGACGCCACTAGCATTGCTAATTCATTCAACGATTATTTTGCAACAATCGGCCAGTTCCTTGCTGACAAAATACCCAACTCCCGTAACAACTTCCGGTCATACATGCCGCCTTCAGCTGAGCAAACCTTATTTTTACACCCAACTGGCTCTAATGAAGTAGTCGACATTATTAACTCCTTAACAGCTTATAGTGTTTGTGGACCATACAGTATACCAACTAATCTTCTAAAATGCGGATCGCAGTTGCTCTCAACCCCGATTTCTTATATTATTAACCTATCTTTCAGGGAAGGGATCTTTCCCAGAAGTTTCAAATTTGCTAAAGTAGCTCCCATATACAAATCAGGTCAGCCAGATAGGTGTAGTAGTTATCGTCCGATTTCCCTTTTATCAAATATTAGTAAAATCCTAGAGAAAGCTATGCACAAGCGCCTCTATTCGTACTTAGAAAGGTTCAAATTAATTACCGATTTACTATTCGGATTCCGAAAGAATTTTTCCACAAGTCATGCTTTAATTAATCTAGTTACTTCCGTAAGCGATATCCTTGATGGTAGCGAGTACGACTGCGGCTTGTTGTTGGACCTCCAAAAGGCGTTTGACACTGCTAATCTTAGCATACTTATAAGAAAAGCTTGATATATACGGTGTTCGCGGTACTGCCGCAAGTGGTTTAATCATATCTCCAAGGACGCCAGCAATTTGTCACGATTGATAATACTGATTCCAAAATCAATAACGTAGAATGCAGTGTTTCCCAGGGATCCGCGCTTGGCCCCTTACTTTTTTACTGTATATTAATGACTTTCATAGATGTATCTCCACAGGTAATACTCAACATTTTGCTGATGATAGCACTATTTTATACAAGAGTAGATCACTAAAAAAACCAAAAAAAAAAAAAAGAAAAAAGAAAAAACTATGCCTCATGAGATCTCTAAAATGGTTTGGCTTGATTGGCTTTGCGCAAAAAGGCTATCACTCAATGAAAGTAAAACTGAAGTAATTCTGTTTTGACCTCGTAGGAAACGCTGCTACACCAGACTCACTTTGAAAGTAAGGTCAAAAACAATATTCTTGTCCAATAATATATAAATAAGGTATCTCGGCGTTATTTTTGACTCTTTCCTTTCGTGGAAACCTCATCTCACCAAGCTAGGTGGCAAAGGCCAATGGCTTGCTATTAAAAATTCGACACTTCGTTGACGACGCTACAATGAAATCCCTATACTACAGCCTTTTTCACACTCACTTTACCGATGGATGTTCGGTCTGGGGATTTGCTGGTGACAACCTGCTTAGCAGAATTTCAAATTACAAAAGCAGGCACTCAGAATAATAACGTTCTCATGTACTTGTTTATGCATGACTGGTTCAATCATAACCTACCTAGAGTTTTTGGTTTCTTTAACCGAAGGTGCACACACTCGATCACTCGAGCCAATACCTTACCCAAGTTGACATTGCCATTCAAAGGTATTTGCATTCGCATTGGAAGGTATCGGAGTAGAAATGTCCAATACAATGGTACTGCTAGTTACAATAACGTCTGTGATTTAAATATTAAGACATTCAACTCAAAATCGAGCTTCAAACAGGAAATCGCGACCCTATTGTCCTCATATGTATAGCTTTTTGCTCTCTGCTAGTATGTTACTTGAGATATCTCAGCTTGAGTTTTACTCCGCAGAGTATTTCCAGTCACCGTGCGGCTGAATTTAGTCCTTGTGCTGGCACTTTTATTTTTGCTGTTATTTAGTTTGGTCACGGTGACGTTTCATTATATGGTTACATTGGAAACTTCAAAACTCCCTTCGTCTCGCAAATATTACTTTGTTGAGGCTACCATAGCTCCAAAGAGTCAGGACCAACTATTTCTCGGGCTTCGGGCAAAGCAAAACACCACAAGTACAGACCGCACCATAATTTTCCTATAAAGTGCCGCGAACGAATTACAAATCAGAATTTATAAATATGTAAGGATATTTACACGTCCTAGCGATTCTCAAATTCTACACATTGAGGGCATTCAGTCGGTCGACCCAATCCCTGGCTGTCTCCGGACTTGTTGCCATGAAAACAAAACATCGCCTGGTTGTTTCCACCTAGAACCAGACAGACGTGCAAGACAAACGGAAGGCGACGACGAACACCATGCTATCCACCGGACAATGTGTTTGGTACTGCTTAAAAAAGCGCAGAACTGAAACAACAACAACAACAACAACAACATATATATATATATAAAATAGGGATTTAGACCACAGTGCACTTTTCACGTTTAGGTTACACACCAGAGACAGAGAGCGCAAAAGAATCCTAGGAACTTTCTCAATGCATTTGTATACAACGCCTGCAACGCAATAAAGATGCTTGCCTGCCTCCCATAAAAGCTACTCTTAGATTTGGCTCGTTGTTTGAGCGACGTCTAGCCATGCTGCATCCACTTACCTGGAAGAAAGACAGAGGGTCAGCTCCCTTCGGAGGACCAGGCGGCATGCCAATCAACTGGCATCCTCTCATGTCAGCGAGCTCGATGTGACCCTGCAGCTGAGAGTCCGCCTCGGAATCGTAGTACGTCAACTGGTTTCGCTCAACATCAAGAACAAACCACCGTGGCTTCCACTGACGAATCAAGCGACCTTGACTTCGCTTGAAGAGGGTACCTTTGAAATTCTTCGGATTTCCCGAGGGTTTATCAGTCTAGATGTAACACAAAATCTGGTAACACAACATTTCCGTCGTTTTAAAAGACTTCAAAGACCAGGGCAAAGAAAATCAAAGAAAGAAAAATAACGGTAAGCGGAGCACGAAAGCAGGCAGCGCGAATTGGAACAGGTACCTACATGCACCCCATCCAGGTTGAACGATTACTACCCGACCGAAGCGGCTACCTACCGCATGGAGACTGTGCGCGCTGCGTGACATGTCCATCATGTGCTTGACATGTCCGGCACTCTTCTGACACTTCGACGGCACCATAGACTGACACTTGTCGTGCACGTTATAACCGCACTGCGTGCATTGAAGACCTACACCACCAAAAGACGCCATGTTAAATGTTTACTCTAGTCGTCCTCACGAGCAGTGACAAGCAATGCACGAGCGCGTAAACTGAGGAGCTGAACTTCCTAAGAAGGCTCCATTAGGAACGCCCCCGGAAGCAGGCAAATTAGCCACTATGGCGTTCCCAAACGCATTGGGAAAAGGTATATCATGTAGGTACATCACGTAGCGGCAAACGTGACCAAAACAAGGAAAGCGACATTCGCGTTGAGATTTGCACGTTACCTCTTCCAAGTCCCTAAATATCTACTACTGTACCTGTTCCAAGTCCCCAGATATTGGATAAACAGTAATTACAACTAGTCGCGGTCAGGTAATTATGGTAGATGAACTGATGAGGGTGCTCAAATCCGAAATCATTGCGCGAAAGCTCGCCAACTTCTGACAACTTGCCCTGCAATTAAACACACGCCCTTCAAGGGAGACGCCGAGAGAGGAAAGCCAAGCCCAAATCAAGAACAACATTTTACGCCAAACATGTTGATGGTTAATTGGTCCATGCAAGACCTTGTAACACATTCCTCAATATAAAACTGTACACTTGAGCTTAGACGAAACAAGTTTTCGGTGCCATCGAAATGCGAACAACGAAGGCGCAGATAATATTTAAGCCTCTGCTAACGTTTAATGGCAGTGCGAACGTCATAGCCTTAACCCGCATATTCGTAACTAACACTACAAGTTGATGCTTGTTCGAATTCCAAGAATCTACAACACTTCACCTATCACTTCAAAACTTCGTCACTCACAGGTTCGCAAAAAGGTGCATAAAAATATCTGAAATGTAGAAATTCCGTTCCACAGCAAGCGCAGTACAGGAAGATCAACTGGAGCTGCCTTGTCAATAAAACGCTATGCTGAAAAACGCCTTGAGTACTTAACGATCCCATAACAACGGGTCGCTAGTGACTAAGGGTCCGTTGAGCATAGAAACACACCAGCTGCAAAACGAAGCCACAATGAGCTACTCATCGATTATAGACTGGGCCTGAGTACTGACCCTATCCGCAAGGTTTGCAACAGGTAGAAAACTGATCGTACTACTTCACGAAATGATGCGCGGATGGGCTTAACAGGATAAAGGACGGAGCTGAGTGTCATCGGATTGACAGTAACATGATATGGCAAAAAGAAGCCAGGACACCCACCTTTGTCACCATGTCTACCGTTGCGTGCTTGTGCATGACTGCAACCCTGTCTTTAGCCCAGAACACCTTCCAGCTCAGCTAGAAAAAAAAAGTGCAGAGATAAAAGCAAACACATCGCCATCTTCGCTCGAGGTCCCTTGCGACGATAGGGAACTCTGTACCACACGGCTACATCGTGAATCGCGAATTTATGCTTCTATATATTATATATTTATATATGGTTATATATACATATATATATATATAAATAAATAAATAAATAAATATATATATATATATATATATATATATATA
>QQSS02048769.1:0-18286 GCA_003687565.2 Craspedacusta sowerbii
GTATGTATGTATGTATGTATGTATGTATGTATGTATGTATGTATGTAGGTATGTATGTAGGTATGTATGTATGTATGCATGTATGCATGTATGCATGTATGCATGTATGTATGTATGTATGTATGTATGCGTGTGGATCTATGTGTAAACATGTATGCAAGTGTTTATTTTTGTGGTTTTACATACGGGTGTGCGTTCGTATATAGATGAGCAGGTAGGTTACGTTCCTACGTGCGTTTGTAGATATGTATGCATGTAATTATGTAATTATGTAAGTATGTTTATGTGCACATGTATGTGTCTGCGTGTATCTTGTTTTTTGTGCGTGAATCTGAGATCTACCGTTGCACAAGGTTTCATTTCTGTCTGCTACTTGACTCGGCCATACTAGCGGTCTGCTATTCTGCTGCTGGACGCAGTCGCATTCCCCGTTTCAATAAGCTTCAGGTTTTCGATTTATGAGCAGCCATGTTCATATTCTTCGTTAGGTATTCAGAGTCATATTGCGGTGCGTGTTTAGCAAAAAGTGCGACCTCTGAGACAATTTTGCATTGTGCAACTTCTGATTGCAAGCATTTCTTAAGCCTCAGTAGCCTGTTGGCTCTCTTAATCTGGTTAGGTACAACAGAGTGTTTGATATCTTTATCAGCTGAGTGTGGATGTTGTGGTTAGCACGAGTTTGAATGAGCCTGACCGAGCCTTCGGTTAATTCCTGCATTATGGAGATACATGATCATGTCTGTAGTTGGCTTTTGCCTTGGGTTTTACCTTTTAACCTATTTCTTGAGTGTGACTCTCGTTGCATTTCGTGAAGTTTATGGCTGCAAGATAAAGCGTGAAGTGTTTGGGTAAGGGATGTTTGGTGGCTGAATGTTTCATCAGGTGAATGCAAAAACCTGTCACGAGTGACTGGTAGAGTTTTTATGAAAAAAATCCCGTCAAGTAGGGCGCTGGTTGTATGTTGTGCCGAATGAGTCTGATTTCCCGTCCAGTGGTAGATGTTTGACTTGGTTGGTGATCTTAAATGCGAGTGATACCTTGGCGTGCTTGCCTTGTTGGGATTGCTCAACTACTCCTGAAAAAGAGGCGCTTGTATTTAAATTGGGGTTAAAAGCTTGGTTCCACTTCAATGTTTCCGATTGTGCTTCATAGTGTATTTGTTTGTATGCCTCTGTCTGTGTTTGTGTTTGTGTGGATTTGTGTGTGTTTGTTTGAAGGGGTGGGTGGGTGGATGTGGGTGTGGGTTTGATGTAAACACGAATGCAGCGGGGCTTCATGAACAATAATAAAACAGCTGCAGTTTTCAAAAACTGTTTGTGTTGGCATTATGTCGATTGTGTTGGCGTTTTTTAAAAATGCATTTGTTAATTTTTCGGCTGGTGCATGTAACAGTAACTTCTTTTTTTAAGCCCTAATGTACACAAAATAGGGTCTATTAGTTGCTAGCAGTGTCATTGCTGTGGATGGGTAGGCGATAATATCGTAAGTTCATCATGCTGTGAGCCAATAGGTACTTAAATCAAACTATGAATGCACAAAATTTCTTTAGAACCCATTTTTTTTTTTTTTTTAATGCTGTCAAACAAGGTTCTCGTTTTGCTCATTAAAAAGGGGCAGTTCGGCTGTTGAAGAGATATATTATTTACGTTTTTTTTTTAATTCGGTTCTCCTACAAATGATGTCTAACTTGCTATCTGCTTTTTTTAAAATATGGATTCGGATGTTGGTCTCCGGAATTTTTCCGTGCGTTTGGTGACATTCCTTAGCCAAGTCGCCTCTAGAGAAGTTTGATAACTAGTTAGTTTTTTGCAAACCTAGTTTTTCATCGTGACCTCGTTCCTTGCTATTGCGAATGCGTTTCCTGTTACCCCCTTGTCCCGCGATTGCCCGCGTTGGCCAACGCCTCGTTTTACCGAGGGCTTATATTTAACTCGTGCCTTGACTTGATCGCGTGCTTATTCCGGTATCAAACTATGATCGTGTTTTATTTCGGACCGGACCTCAACCTGAAGCTAGAATATCCTGCGTTCTTATCGCACTCGGCGGCCTTGATAGCCCAGTCACTTTTTTAAATATACAGTTTTTGTATGGGTTGCCTGTATAGCCCAGTTATTTATTTAAATATACAGTTTCTGTATAAGTGGCCTTGATAGCCCAGTCACTTATTTCAATATGTAGTTTCTGTAGTAATGTTCTGCCTTATGTGTTTGACCAACGCCAATGTTTTATCGGGGCTTTTGTTTGGCGGATGCCCTAACTTGATCGGATGCCCTTCCTGACATCAAGCTATAATCCAGTTATGTTTGGGATGTTTTGCCTAGATTCTCCCACCCTGAATTACCTGCCTTTTAAGTCTCCCTATTTTCCCCAATCTGAATCGACGGTAAAGAATCTTTTTAAATTTTTTTTTTAAGTGCTGCAAGCGGAACAGGGGAACCTCAGGTTCTGTTTTCGCTTTTCCTGGTTTTTGAGTGGATATCAAAGTTGAAAATACTATCTGCCACTTTGATAGTCCAATTTCTTAGGGTTACGAACTCTGGAATGGTTACTACGACATCGCCTGACCCGGATGGCACTGGATGATTATTTGTGGATTGTTGACATTGCCACGGTTTATCTTGGCGTGAACGCGTGTCAACAGTTCGTTTGGGCTTCCTTCCTCGTGCCTTTTCCGTTCTGAATGCTGCATGTGGTCTTCTGTGTGTCCTGTGGTTATAAACTGTATATTCAAACGACCTTCTCCGACGGTGCCATTGCTTTACAATTGTCCGGTATTCGTACTAGCTGTTTGCGAGAAAGAACTTAACTTGTATTTTATTAGTTCTGTTTGTATCACTCGGGTCTAGCTCCTATTTCTGGAATCGGTACTCAATAGGCTAGGTAAAGGTCAAAGTGCTTGCCGAGTAATCCGAGTGATGTACCTCTAAGAGATGACACAAGATCCTGTGTAAGCGTTAACTATCAATAACACCAGTAGTGTTCTGATGTGTCGACAAAGTGTGGTTTGTCACGTGTAATGCGAAAAGTTAAAAACGGATCGTTGAGTAAGCCGCACTACAAGTTATGAAATACAGTGAGGTGTTTATGCCCGGCAATTGAGGTGGGAAGTAAGGAAGATAAGAAGTCTTTGATTTTTTTGAAGTGTGGCGCATTTAAGTGTGCAATACTAGAAGGAAAGTTTAGAGAAACTGCGGTAAAAATAATGAAATAAATGCTAGATATATCTGTTCGGTATTTTGTGTGAGAAGGAGGACATTAATTCGTTGGAGTGGCCAAACAAGCCTGAAGCTCCTGTGGTCAGGTGCTGAATCCATTTCGGGTAGAGTTGGACGCATCGAAGGCAAGAGCTGCTAAAAAAGGCGTGGTGCGTGCGATATGAAATTTGGAAAGATTGTATAAATCTTAGCTCGGTAAGCAAGTCTCGTGTCCCCAGAAATTTTTCTTTCATGGTAGGCCAAACTATCGGAGATCGTGAACATCTGAACGCCAGAAGGAAGGCCAAACGGAAGAAGGGTCCTGGAACTTTTTCATGGTACGCCAAAGTAGGAAAGATCTGAAGGTCCACTACCGCAAACGTTTGAAAAGTGGCTTTGTAACATAATCGAGTTCTGATCTCATACAGAATTTTCTTCAGCAAGCAGTGATGAATTTTCAGCGTTTCTCTAAAGCATTTGAATGTTCCGTGGAAAATGGGCCTTGATTACGGGACTCGGCGGTTTCCCCATTTGTTGTTGTTGTTGTTTTTTTCTTTGACTTCTTCCTTTATACGAAAAAATCTTGAAATCAGGAAATATTTTGGGGCAAATGTTGGAATATGCTTCACGGCTGACAGAAGCATCGCAAACAATAACAACGAAGACGATGACAACAATAACATCAGCAACAACAACAACAACAACAACAACAACAAATTAGCAACAACAACAACAACGACAGCAACTAGCCTTTATCACTTAGATTAATGCTCCAAAACATTTGTAAGCAGTCTATATTTTAACAGGAATTACATCGCGTAAATTTCTTGTATGCTAACATTGTCCAAACAAACGCATCGTTTAAAAGTTTTATGTTAGCAAAACACCTTACGGATGTTGTATGGTGATATCTTTCGGATGAATGGTCTGTAGAGCTGTTAGAAGAGTCTTTTGCTTAACCTTTTAACAAATAGTCAGAAACTAAGGGTATAGTAAATCCTGAAACTCAGCAAAGCTCACCATGTGTTGGCATTCTTCATTATTGTTATTAATTATTTGATTATTATTTAATTATTATTTAATTATTTCATTGCTGGTATTGCAAATCCTGAAGAACAGCAAAGCTCACCATGTATTGGCATTCTAGCACCGTTAGGGCGTTGGAGATCAAGCTCTTTTTTAATGTAAAAAGATTGCTTGCCTAGTCTCGTTGTTGTGAGTTTTCGCATGGAGACTGTGCCTCAGAAAGTCCCTGGAAAAGATTCTAACTTGTTGACAATCCGGCTGGAGCAGAAAACACGCCTAAATTGATGTCGGTGTATAAACGTGGATGTCCAGAAACATGCCGCACTCAGATATAAAACGTCACGATTTATCTAATAGAGGAAGGTTTTTTTTATGGTGTTGCAGGGAGGGTTTGTGTGCTGTGGCGACAAATGATCGAAATTTTACTCACAGCACGGTTGCTTCGGGTACGCCCTGAGGTTCGAAGAGCTTCCCAGAAGTGCGCGGTAGACTCATTCCTAGAAGAGAGAGATTTAAGAAAAACGATTTGACTTAACGACATTGGGATGCCAAAAATTGGTTCGAAGTTGAGGTGTCTTGAACGTGAGTGAAGATATTAATCAACAACGCATATAAGGCACTACTTAAACGTTATCATAGCGCTAATTTATAAAGCCCACACGAAAAGCTAAAGGAATCAGACTTCATCCACCCATTATCTTGAGACCATTGTTTCATTTTGCTTGGGCTTAAGTCTGGCCGGTGAATTCAATGATTGAATCTTAGTAGTTAGGCTAGTATTATTTAATTGTTGCCTCTGTTATTTCTGATACATTTTCCGAAATTTGGCAATGGAAATTTCATAAACAGTGTGTTCGAACGGGAATAGCTATATATCTTATGTTCGAGTAATGATGAGGCTTTAATTTATGCCATACGTAGGAAGATGTGTGCAGTATAAATTAAATTATAGCATTGCATCCTATGCAGTCTTTCGACCTGTATTATGCAGCATGCTATAAGATAAATGTAAAGATTACCTTCGTTCTAGTGTTGCGTTCGAGAGAAAACTGTTGGTAGACATAGCCCGCGTCGACTGCAGTAATGGAGAGCATCCGTGGTCGCTTGCCTTGGAAGGCCACTCCCAGTCAGACTACCTGGCAGGGGCCGCACCCAACGCTCTCCCCCATGGATTATCCATGTCATAAAGAGTTTATGCAAGCTTGGTCTGAGAAAGGCACCCCCTTGGTGCGACCGAGTCACTTGCCGTTTCGCCACACCGTCGGCGATTTAAGCGACGATTGGGAGCTTCCCTCTAGAAGATCCTGCACACCTGATTCGGCTCGTGTGACCACGAACTTTGATCACGGTCTCCTGGAGGACGATTGCTCCAGTGGTATCTCCTCGTCCAGTGCGACGTCAAGCGAGAGGGCATCTACGTCCAGCGACGGGAGTTTGCATCTGGACGACGCGACGCTGCAAAGGGCACATTCGCCTTACATGATCCAGACTGCGGAGGAGCACCCGCTGTGTGACGGGAGGCGAGTGCCCTCGACTTCTGCAAACTGCGACAACCTCGTGCCTCCGGCAGACAAGAAGGGGAAATCGGCAAAGAAGCCAGGCTTTTTCAAGCGCATCTCATTGATGTCGCCGACAAGTCGTTCGGCATCGCCCTCTCCCAGCAGGCCGGGGACCCCATCGGGAAAGAAGTCGCCCCTGGCAAAACTGTTTTCCTCATTCGAGAAAGCCATGTCCGTCCAAGTGGACGGCAGTTACGATTGTGCTTTTCTGGAAGGTTCGATGTCCGAAAGGCAAGCCTTGCTTAGTCCTGGCAGGGACTTAGCTGCACATCCTGTGGAGTGCGTGAAAAGCGAAAATTCGATATTTCACTCTCTGAAAAGAAAGATGAGACCTAATCATGCAAAAGGCGTCGTTGAAAACTCACGATTGCCTGTGGACAGTTCTCCTTTGGCTGTCAATGATGCGCGTGCGCACTTTATCCGGACTTTGCACTGGCGATATGAGGCTACCGTGGCGCAGGAACAGTGTTGGGATGGATCCGACGACATCTGGGTGTGCAAGCTTGCGTGTTCTTGTCTACAAACGGGAGTAATCTCAGAATCCGCTGCCTTTCACCTGCACCAACCCAAGGTGCGTAAAATAGAGAAAGATTTCATTCCGGTAAGGACCGTGACGCAAACTCTTGCCTGCACTTATGAGGGGTCGAGCAGACCTTCAATACCCGTGGCAAGTGACATAGTTATTCGATCAATAGTTGCGTGTGATCGTTTTAGAAGACGGGTTAGAAGCTCTGTGGAGTACCAGGAGCCCATCATCGTCCCTACAGACACCGTTGTCAGCTTCGGTAAGCTCATGTCAGGTAAGCATCGTAGTGGTTTGAAGTCTTCGTCGCATGCAAAGAGCGGGCTTCACGCGAATTCCGGAAACGACGTCATACTGGACTGTATTTCTTCAAAAGGAGACCGTGCTCCGTTCTCCAAGTGTGCCGATGCGCCGCCATTGCTTTCGTTGAGCTCACGTTTTTCCAGCACGCTTGGTCATGGAAATACGAGTTCATGCAGCGAGGGAGTTGATTCCACACGCTCAGATTCTACCTCTCCACCCCCGTCTCACGAACCCATCGCCGTATCGACCGTTGTGAGAAAAAAACAACGAATCAAGCGCCAGCTTAGTTTCACAACATCAAGCAAAGGCCTTCCTTCACCGCAAGACGATCAAGGTGGCTCTGAAAAGCGCATCGACCTTAGCGAGCGCGCCGGTTCGACAGACTCAAATTTGGCATTAAGCGAGAAGAAACCGTGCCCGTTGAGCCCAACTCTCCAGAATTCGTGTGCTACCAAGAGTCGTTCGTTACCAGGTTTCTTCTCCACGTCGGGCAAAGACAACCCTGCTTTTAGCTGCGTGGAAGGCGCCGGAGTCCTGCCTTTTGGCTGCTTGGAAGGCGCCGGAGTCCTGCCTTTTAGTGGACCGTCCGGAGACGCTAACGTTATTGATTTTGACTACTTGCGTCAGACGTACGGCTTGCTCACTCCGTCGCCGTACCTGCAGCGGAGCACCATTCTGAGGCACAGTGCACCGGTGAAATACAGCGAACACAAGTGTGCAACGCAGGTTGTTTGTGATATAGACTTTGAAGATTCGAAGAAGAACTGCGAGTCAGCTAGGGATCGGAAACTCTCACTGTCAGTTTGCGGTGTGAGTAGTCGTCCTGGTGACTTCCCTTCTGAAGCACGTTCAGGCTCTAGAAGGGTGTCCTTGCCGGGTAAAGCTTCCAGGAATCTTCACGACGATTTTCAAATGCATAAAACTCTATCTCATAGCTCTCGGTCCTTAGACGCGAGTGTAGACCCAGAAGAGCCTGAGGAGTCATTGATCGCAAAGACTTCGAATGCGTGGTATGAAAGTGCTGATCGCTTGTCTTGTGATCACGTGTCCCCTGTTTCTTCGTCCGCAAACTCAACTTCTGTTTGCAAGGACCAGAAGTTGTCGCTGCCAGTTAAAAGCTCGAGGTCCGTTGTCGAGAAATTCGCAAATTGCAAAGACTTTTCGGCCAGCTACCCATCAGCGGCGTCGCTTTCTGTCCACAATAAGTCCAAGCTGTCGTTGCCAATTAACCTGTCAAAATCTACGCTAAGCAACTTGAAGGTACCGAAAGAAAGAGACGTTTCTCCAAACTCTCCTTCTGCCGGGACAACGTCTGTCCGCAGGGAACCGAAGCAGAAGTTATTGTCGCGCGTTAAGACCTCTACATCCATGCTTGAAGACTCGAAAGCTCCTAAAAACCTGTCTCCAAAATCTCCTTCTGCCGAGATAGCTTCTACCGACAGCCTTTCAGTCAAGAGTTCCAAGTCGATTCGTGACAGTTCAATAGTTTCCAAGGACTCATCTTCTAAACCACATTGCGCTGAGGCAGCGTCTGTTCTCAGAGAGCAGAAGCGGTCTTTGCCCGTTAAAAGTTCGAAGTCCACTCTTGTTGATGTTAAGGATGCCAAAGACTCGTCTTCCAGCTCTCTATTCGCTCTTATCTCCCGGGAGCAAAAGCTCTCCTTGCCTGGCAAGGTTTCAAGATCCATGATGGACGAACGTAAAGTTTCTGCCCACAAAGAGCCAGCCAAGGTTTCATGTGCCCACGACGAAGTAGTAAGAGACCTATCGTCAAGCTCACCTTCCACAGAAGTAAATGCGCGGTACAGGCAACGGAAGCTACCGTGCCAAATGAGAAGCGCAAAGCCCATACTTGACAATTTGAAAGCTTATAAAGATATTTCCAGCGGCTCTACTGCCGCGGAGGTAAGCTTTGATCAAGTGGAGCATGAAATCTCATCGCCAGCGAAAGTACACGCTCCCTTTGCCGGTGATTTAAATGAGTGCAAAAACTGGGAGCCCAGCTATCCAGCTACCGACAATGCCGGGGTAGCGAACTTTTCTAGCGAACCTACCGGGGTAGCGAACTTTTCTCAAGCGCAGTACTTTGATGACGAAAAAGACCGTACTGCAGATAACGTTTCTGCTTTGGCGCTTTTCAATGCAAGTGACGTGTGTCGATGTGCGGACGTTAAAGTTGATAACTATTGCGCGAAATGTTCTGTCTCAACGGCACCTTTACAGGATGATTTAATGAACAGGCAACGTGATGCCGCTGCGGAAGTTCCGATTTGTCCGGATTATCCCGAAAGTATCAACGAAATCGGTGAGATGAAATGTGCGATTGTTTTGCGGGAACAGACTTTGAGCTCGCCCTGCTTTGCCGCAATGCCTGCGTGTTTGGAGGAAGCCCGTTCAGACGCACTGATTCATTCACCGCACGGAATGCTGGGTAATCAGTGCAAAGCTAGCGTCGATGTTTCTGCAACTAACAAGATCAACACGCTTAGAACTGAGTCGAGCTGTGTAAGTAAACAGAGGAAGCCTGGCGATGGTGAGACTGTGACCTCTAATCCTCTTCTAAGCCAGCAGAAGCTAGATGGGCGGCCATTAGGGTACGAATCAGCGAAGGAGTCAGACCCAACTGATGGCGGTAGAAAGGCTTCCCGGCATCGGACGAGCATTCCTATTCGAATTGCTTCCAGGCGAAGGTCTCGCGCCAACTCCACTTCCAAAGAGAAACTAAGGAGATCTCGGAAGAGTCCTGGGCAACAAGTTCGCGCACCAGCAGGCATGGACAGTTCTCCCAAGAGTCAATCGCAATCTGAGACAGCGTTGAACGCGCTTAAGCCATTTAACCAGTTCAAAGATAAAAAGAGAAGGTCGAAAGACGGTAAGCAGTTTGAAGTCAGAGCGCCAGAAAGCCCATTGATGGCGAGTGGAACTGTCGAGGGTGTAAAGGGAAATTCCAAGTGGAGCACGCTCTTGCTTCAAGTGGATGGTGAAGTACATCGTACTAAGACACATTTGAGAGCGTTGAATGGCAATGCATCAGATGTAGACGTGCCTTATACAGACGGTCTTGTGACTGACAAGCTTGCTGAAGGCGATGCGAACCGTCCTCCAAGAGTTTCTAGCATTCGTTCTGTTTTCGAGACACAGGATTCCTTCCAAGCCAAGAGCACCTGGAAGACTTTGAACTCCAAGTTGAAACACAGCGCGACGGGCTTGGCCAGCAATATCAGTTCTAAGCTAAATAAGAGCTGGCCACAGTCGAGCGCTAGGCTATCGTGTAATTCTGACAGTGCAAACGCAGCTGGAGCGTTCTTGCGTCGGCAAAACGATATCCTTACTCCCAGCGACACTGAGCATCCGTTGGCTGAAACGTCATCCATAGGTCCACATCTAAAGTCCAAAGGTTTTTCGCCACCGCCTGTGAAGCCAAAGAAAAAGCATTCAAGTGGTCAAAGCGACATTGCCAGACTTGAAGCAGTCTGTAGCAACGTGGAAAGCTCCAGAAAATATGGGGTTAGCGTGGCATTAGTTTGTGAGGCAGTTTCGGACGCAGCCGCTGGTGGGCCCGCTGTTTCCAGTGAAATGAAGGCTGAGACGATCGCTTCTTCGGAGATTGTCGACCGAGGCGCAGTAGGGTCTTGTATCTTGGGAGTCCATGCGTCCGACCGCCCGGTTGGTGAGCGCACTGCTTGTGTTCATGACGCCTTGCCTGTCTACGACGAGAAGCGGTCGTTGCGCGATAATTTATATAAACCGGTAGAGGCCTTGACAATTGCTCGCTTTCCAAATGCAGCACCTCCAACTGAAGTACAGCCAGATATCAAGTATCAACTACAGGAGAGTGAGGCTTCGGTAACGGAGTTAAGCCATGGCTCGAACAAAAAAATCTCTGCTCTTGATGGGACAGCCGGCAACCCTGTTAGTGTCAGCGAGCACCCGTCCGCTAGCGACGATTCTTGTGCGTTGATCGGAGGCACGCCACGCGGTAATTATGCTAGCGTAACCGTGCAAAGATCGTCGTCTGTTGTTGCCAGGAAACCTGACAGACACACCACCGAGCCGTTCAAGTGCAACATGGCTGTAGCGTCGTTGGCCTCTGGTAGCGAGGGCCTTAATATGTTGGATGGGTGGTCTTCCTTGTCATGCACGTCTGCGTCTATGTTAGGTGCCCTCTCAGTTGCATCCGAAGCAGGAGCTGTGACTAGACATGGCGTGAGACCGGGGGATGCCGCTAAGCCAAACTTTGACTCTTTTGAGCTGACACGTTTGAGTGCCATTACAGCAAGCAGTTCCGACAGCGGGAATCCCGAAGGCGCATCCATATCTCAGGCGACATTTGTGACTGGGGAATCGCGCAAATCGGTTTCGGCATTGATCCAGTCGTTTGAATTTGCTGCACCGCTTTTGAGCGCCTTGGCCTACTCTGAAGGCGGAGCCGGTGACCATCCCATGGAGCCCAGTCAGCTGGTCGACGATGCCGAGTGGTGTGTGCTGGAGAATTCAGAAGCATCAGACGCTGATGGTGTGCAAGTAAGTACCTTCTTTTTGTCTTCTGTTAGTTTTGCGATGGCAGTGTGGCAGTGGTTCAGATTTGTCGCTGTGTGTGTGTATGTGTGTGGGGGGGGGGTAGCACTGTCGCCCTCGCTGTTGGCGGGCTGCTAAGTTGCGGGTGCGTTTCTTGGCTTTGGAATTTGCTTGAAAATTGATTGATTTATTGATTTATTGATTTATTGATTGATTGAGGTTGGTGTGATTGATTGATAGCGTGTGTCGTCATCGATACCCTGGAAACGATTTTGGAGGGAAATCCTTTTTTGAATTTGATTTAAAATTGATTTGTTGATTGATTGATTGATTTATTGATTGGTCCAAGTTTTCTTTAACAAGATTTGAGGTTATGTAGCGTGTGTTGTCATGGATACCCCAAACCGAGTTTGGAGGGAAATTCGTTTTGAGGAAGTGGCCTGCCTTAAGTTTTGTGTTTCCTATTTCCGTCTAATTGCGTTAATTGGTATGCTTGAATATGCGAAGGACAAGACAGAGAACATAAATCTACCATCTAAATTGTTAATATATTCGATGCCAACCTAATATCCTATTTTTAAAGGCGAAAAAAAAGTATCAGCCGATGTTGCTAGTTTTCGCAGCCCTTATAAATTATAAATCATTTTTTGGCAATCGTTGCGTAATCATTCTAATTTCTAATTAAGCATTCCTCTCCTGAAATCTTGTTAATTCCTGTTTATTACAGTTTATTTCACCTTGGGTTGCCATGTGTTTGTATGTGTATTTGTATGTGTGCGTGCGTGTGTGTGTGTGTGTGTGTGTGTGTGTGTGTGTGTGTGTGTGCGTGTGTGTGCGTGTGTGTGCGTGTGTGTTCGTGCGTCTGTGTGTTTGCGTTTGTGTGCGTTTTTTTGTATGAGATTTTGCCTGTTTAACTTTTTCTTGTCATCAAGAGAATCGTAGCGAGCGTTAAACGTTTGCATCCGACTCGCGTGGCTCTAGCTATTGTTACCTCCTGGATTTCAAGGTCCGGTTTCAAAGTGTTTTTTTATTTTATTTCTTCAAAGACTGCTGACCGTAATTCATAAGACAGGTTTGGGAACAAGCTCGCTTTTCAACGGACGCAGTCATCGTCACAGATAACGTAATCACGCATCCATCGTAAAGATCTTCCCGATGCTCTTTCCTTTAGTCCTTGCAAAACTGCAACATTTTGGGTCTACTAGAACAGGGACTATAGATATAGTTTTATTAGTAAGCCATTTTATGGTACTTTATTTGAGTAAGACGCCTTGCAAGCATTTTGTTTATTGTTTTTTTTTTGACAGATTGTTTGTTATTTGCTTGGTTATTTGTTTGAACAAAATGCCCGTCTGGCTCGTAAAGCCTGTAAGGTGCCGCGGTTGTTCAGGAAATTTCTATACAGGAGACTCCCGCATGGGCTATAAGGGAGAAGGCTTGCAAGAGACTCTGGTACGGGCTATAAGGGAGAGGGCTTACAAGAGACATATGCTATAAGGGAGAAGGCTAACGAGAGGCCATGGCCTAGGCTATCAGGGAGAAGCTGTCAAGAGACTAGCATGGGTTGTAAGGGAGAAGGCTTACAAGAGACTCCAGCATAGGCTATAAGGGAGAAGGCTTACGAGAGACTACAGCATGGGTTATAGGGGAGAAAGCTTACAATGACTGGAGCATAGGCAATAAGTCCGGATATTTCGCCCTTGCCATGCTACAAGGAAGTGAATACGACATCTCCCGGATAAGATCTCTATTATATCGTGGTCGACTCACCTTGGTCTAGCGTAGTGTTGGCTATTAAGTATGCTCTGAATTTTTGCTCTTTAATATTTTCTTGCCTTTCAAAGCGACGTACTTGATTTTAAGCGAAGATCTTTCTAATTCAGTTACAAGCGTCATTAAGACGACCTTAGCTGTAAGAGCAGAAATATTTCAAATCATTTTTAAAAAAAAACGAAAATCGAAATGTTTGAATTGGTTAAAATAGTCTAGTACTTAAAATTAGTGAAAAAGCATCAGTGAAAATGGTGCCATTGGGTAAAGTGGGAAGAGCCTATTTGTTAATTCGTAAAAACATGCAGCGAAAACTCGACTTCCTGGATTTATGCGAAGAGTTCATTTTTTATATTAATCAGCATCCATGGCATCAGCAGCAATTTAATCTTTGATTTGAATTTATAAAAATGGCTTTTTTTGAAAATAATTTTCTCTCCAGCTTTTTGAGGTATAGTGTGTGGCGTCCTTGTTTTTCTGGGGAAGTTTTTTTACATAAATCCGATCGGACGCATCTGCGTTAACCCGCATGAACTGTATTGAAGTGAGTAGTGAAGTGAGTACATTTTTTCAAACAAAAGCCCTGTCAAAGATTGCAATACTGAGAAAAGACATAATTAATAAATCCGTAACGTGGGCGCTTGTCAAAAGATACGAAAAAACTAAACTGCCATTCAAACATTCGAGCAGCTGTATGAGATGGAGACATCCTCATAGCCGGAGCTAATAAGATTGGGACGTCACCATTTCATAATTAAACGAAACATGAACAGTTGGTTTTATGATAGAGACGACAAGAATAGGGTAAGTCAGTAATCAAGTTGCGCATTAAGCATTCGGGATATGCATTTTATAAAGAAAAAAAAATTTAAAACGAAATAATAAAATAAAAACAAATTAAAAACCTCGTTAGCAGATACAAAAGATGTTAGGTAGACGCATAGTA
This sequence comes from Craspedacusta sowerbii, assembly GCA_003687565.2. Lineage (NCBI taxonomy): Eukaryota > Metazoa > Cnidaria > Hydrozoa > Limnomedusae > Olindiidae > Craspedacusta > Craspedacusta sowerbii. Next base: position 13,840 of record QQSS02048769.1, read on the forward strand.
AAGAATTAGAGTAAACTTAAGCCTTTGGCGGAGAAGATAGTTAGTGGCACCCGAGAGGTTATAAGCGAAAAGAAACACAAACTTACGTCAACATTGCAAAACGCAAGAATGATAGTAAATTAACTAATCGATGGTATATGGTTTGATAAAAATTTTTGATCACCAAGACAGGGTGATGAAACGTGTGAGCTTATCGAAATTCAACCTGCTATAAGCAAAACTAAAGCTGATCCGCTAATACTTGCAGTTGTTGACAAACAGATTATCTTCCCTCTAATAAAAGAAAAGTAGAATAGAAACTACTCAGCGTGCCAAGAAATAAATATAAAAACATACTAACAGATTAATCGATTGCGCACACCGCACCATCTGAAATTCGCATTTACTAAAAAACATTGCATTTTAAAACAACAACAGCAACATTTAAAAATCACTATTATCGGAGCAAATCCAAAAGATAAAGGAAGTATGTTTTATGCATACGCAGCTATAAGAAGGGATCGAATTTCGTTCCTATAAACAGTTCTTGAGCTGGAAATACTTATATTAAGGTCGCGTAGCTGATTATACACCACAGCACCTTTATGTTTCATGTTATTGTGTCCGTACATCTCGGTCTTTGTTATTGGTATTGACAGTTAAGATACTTTGTTAGATCGAGCTACTTTATTAGACGAGTAGATTAGGAAAAAATCATCAAATACAGGGAAAAGTCTTTATGGTGCCAATCACGGATAAATGGGCATAAATTTAATGTAATTACGTCTTCGAGTTTCAGTATATCAGAACGCGAGAACAAGTCTGACGTAGGCTAAATTTTATCAGAAATGGTGATTAGTCTTATCGCTTGTTGCCGTAGTCTAGATATTCGATTGAGTTCTTTCTTACAAGCTAACCCCCAGCAAGACATCCGTATGTCATATGGGAGTGGAATAATGAGTAGTACGGGGATCTAATAGTTTCAAAGTCTACAGAGTGACGGATTCTAGACAATAGTATATTCGCTTTCGAAAGCTTTTTGGCAAGTTCAGCAAAATGACTAAGCCACGATAGTCTTGACTCTAACAGAACGTCTAAATGCTTAACCTTATTGGACGGAAATATTCTTTTGGTTTTTCAACTTCTTTATTCATTTTTAACGTTAGTCTTGTGTTGCAACGTTTACCTTTAGGACAAAACAGTAGCAATTCAGTTTTACTTGAATACAACATCAGCCGATTAGCACAAAGCCAATCCCAGGCTACAAATAGGTCGCGAGACATTTTTGTCTTTTTAGTATATTTTGATCGATATAGAATGATCGTGTCATCAGCAAAACGCTGTGCTAGACCAGAAGAAAGACTAAGCCGAAAGTCATTAATATATAATAAGAATAGTAGGGGGCCTAGAACAGATCCCTTACAGGGACACCGTGGTCCATATCCTTGAGCTCAGAATTTTCTTGGTTAACAGCGACGAATTGTCTTCGCCCATGTAATTACGACGAAAACTAGTTCTGCCAAACACCGCGGATACCATAAGTAGCTAGTTTTTCTATGAGGATGTTATGGTTCACCTTATCAAAGGCTTTTTGGAAATTAGGAACAGGCCACTTGCATAGTCACCTGAGTCTAAGATTTCATTTACGCGAGTAACTAAAGCATGATATGTGGAGTGTTGTTTTCGAAAGCCGAATTGCATGCTGTGTAATAATTGGAATCTTTCAAGGTATTCATACACTCGATTTTACAAGGTACCTTCTCAGGAACCTAAAGTTGGATAGGAGGGATATTGGGAGATTGAGAGTTTCAACACAGTTCTTTCGGTCCCGATTTGTACGCTGATAACCACTTACTGCTTTTAATCATTTTTACAATAGAGTTGCGCTGTTTTTATAGTTAATGAGAGCCGCATTTCTACTAGACCCTTTGGCCTCTAAATTTCATGGCTTGCAAGATATTAGTTGTTATCCATGGTTTTTGTCGTAGACGCAATTCATAATCAGTAAGTTTTTAAAAGGTGCCATGACTTTGAGAATGTCAGTAATTTTGTCAATAAATATTCGCGTTAAAACATTGTGGTCAGGTTCTACGTGAAACAAGGATTTCCAGGAATGCTCGCAAGTTCTTCAACAAGCTCATTTTCATTAAAACTTTCATGGTTCCGTCCGTACTCTGGTACTTCTTAAGATTTTACTTTCTTCAAATTGAAGTCAGTTAACACTGCAAACTGCGCAAAGTGGTCAGATATTGAACATGCCAAGTTTCCACTCACTGTGTGGTATTTATCGTTACATGTAAAGATGTTGTCAATTAAGGTTTGTGAGCGCAGAGTCATTCGGTTGGGCTGGAGTATTAAGTGTTGAAGTCCATTGGAGGCTACGCTCCAGCAAAAGTATCATAATCAAGCAGGTTAATATTAAATTCACCCATTATAGTTCTAAACTTATCTTCCCTACGCATACACGCATGAGACCCGTTGGTGCTATTCCTTTATGGTGCTTCCTTCATGTCACTCTTCATGTAATGCTCGCATCGAAAATTGCGTGGCACGGAAATTTTGGTAAGCAATTCCTCTGGATAGACTGAGTGAGTCTGTGCGTGTGTTAGCGAGAAATAGAAAGGCTAGATTGCCGTCACAACTGCCCGTAAGGCTATTCTTGCGCTTGCGCAAAGGACCCTGCCGGTATATGGCCGGGAACAGCGACTTTTCGTTGCTCAAGCGCACCTAGAGGACCTTCTTTCCTTTCAGCTCTGAGGATGCCCTCTGTGCACGCTTTGTGTCTGGATACATTCTTGGCTTGCTTGCCCCTTCTTTGTTGTCAGACTTCGTGTGCGAGTCGTTCGGTTGTCGCGTTGCGTTAGATGCCAAATGGTGTGTGTGTGTGTGTGTGTGTGTGTGTGTGTGTGTGTGTGTGCGTGCGTGCGTGCGTGCGTGCGTGTGTGGTTCCTGTCATGGCATTGCGAATTGTCGTCGTCACGCTTACGCATTAGCTATTGATCCTGTATCATATGGAGGATTTGGATCTAATATTGTTTAAAATTAACTCCCTGTCACGCTCCCACCAAGAGTCAGGGTCTTGACAACCGTAGCAGTTTTTAGGTTATGGATGAGCAAGTTGTAGGTTATAGACACTTAGGACCAGAATCGAATTTTATATAAGGGTAACGTGCGTTAGCTAAATTTTATTTGGAAGAAATGCCCGGTCAATACTTGGGATCAGTAATGTGGCCTCTCAAGAAGTTGGACTGTTGTTGTCTGTAACGTTTGATCTCAGGCGGCAAGGATCGGTAGCGGTGGGCAGTTCTCACGTCTTTGAGGAGTTTAAGTCTGCAGTCTTCGGGCGTAGCAGTGTAATTATAAGTCGAGGTATGAGGCTAAATTATGGGTTGGCGGCTCTTTAAGTGGTGCGCTTTCTGCACCAATTTCCAAGGCCCTTCTAACGAGTTTATTTTTTCGTGTTGCGTCTTCGCCATTCTTCTCGTGAAATTCCTTTCGTAGCTCCGGAGAGGGGATTAGATGATTTATTGTTGGTTCGGGGTCACTGTTAATCTTGGATATGCTTTTGGTAAATATCCTAAATCCATACAGATTACAGCAAAGCTAATTAGGTTGTTAAAGCCCAATTATCGTGTTTATCAAGGCACGGTGCCTCCTGCCTGACGGCCGTTTAGTGTGCGAAAGCTTGTGAGGCGAAGGGGGTCAATGTGACTTGGACAATCCTTGTGACTGTCCGCTGCTATTAGCCGATTTTGAAAAGTGCTTGAGATTATTAAGGACTGTGAGTGAAGGCAGTTCGTCTTGTAATAGCGTTCTTTTTTTTGACAAGGTTTGGGAGTTTATTTGTGGTTATCTATTGTAGAATTTGCCCTTGGGGTAGTCTGACGAGTTGCTCTATGAATGGTTTTCCCTGCGTTTTTCTTCAACTGAGCTTCGCTATGTCTCGCACCAAGGCAGAGCGGTGTTTATGCATCTACGGATAAGGTTTTGGTTATTCTGACTTGCTTTGGCGTGTGCCCACGTATGCTTGCAAAGTCTTTAAGTAAATTTTGAAATTCATGTTGCAATTCTAGTATTTCTCGTGACTTACAAGGCTTCATACGCTGCGGCGTGTGCTACGGTGCCACCCAAAGGCCTGCCAATGTTTTGCTCGTTTGTGGGTTTTGGCTTGGCCTTTGGTTTTGACGTCATGGGTGTCCAAGCTCAAGGTTGCGCTACAGATAGTTATGTAAATTACCAGTGGAGATCTCTTAAGGAAGCATTGTAATTCAAACTCACTTTCTAGCCTATTTCGTTTATTTAATAGTTTGCTTGGCTCCATATCCGTACTGCTGACTTAATACAAACACACTGGCGCTTATGCCTGTCACAAAACAACGCGTACATTAATGCATACATACATGCATACATACATACATATATACATACATACATACATACATACATACATACATACATACATACATAC
>QQSS02048880.1:0-56577 GCA_003687565.2 Craspedacusta sowerbii
CCCAACCCCAACCCCAACCCCAACCCCAACCCCAACCCCAACCCCAACCCCAACCCCAACCCCAACCCCAACCCCGGCCCTTTAGAGCAATTAAATAAATTTTTTATTCATAACAATAAATCAAGTGAAAAAGTAAGGAAATATATTAGTTATAAGTCTAATGTATAAGGTGATAATAACTTTTAAATTGGCTGAATGAGTGTTGTTGGAAGCCTATAATGCTTTATGTTTGATTGTTCCTAAATTAGCTCATTTTCATACTTTTCGAACAAATATTGAAATGTCACTTTCCATTGTAATACACTTTATTTGTAATTAGTACATTGATATTAATTTAATGCGACTATTTAAAACATTTTAAAAGCAGTTTAAATTTTTAGCCGAAATAAGTTATGATTTGAAAAAAAAAATATTTTTCCGTTGTATGCTTAGGGAGTTTCACGATTGCTTCAAGGATGATAATCTGGAGTAACTCCAGAAATTCTCTTATCCACTGAAAATAAGCTCAACAGACTTCCCACCAAAATTAAATAAATAGCTTGGAAAAAATAAAGATATGCTACCCAATGAGCATCTACTTGACTTTTCGATAATTAATTTTCGATCAAATTAAAAAAAATATTCTAAATTTAATATTTCAGCACACATTTATGCTCTCGATTACTTAAGGACCGACTCTTTCATTTTATTATTTTTTTATTGTTCTTATCCCTAGATATTGTTATTAACCCAATTTTTCCTTTATTTATATCTTTTTTGCTTAATATTCCTGAAATTAATATTTATACGATTTGCATTAAGACGCCACCTAACACCTTATTCAGCAATTTACAATAATTTTCCTCATAAATAAACTGGTCACAGTCCAATAAAATTTTATGAAGTTATCATCCATCAATATATTAGTTTTAATGAATAAATAATTTAATTCAAACTAATAATAAATTGATTGATAAAAATACCTCTTGGTGTCTATCTCAAATTCTTTATGGAAATGTACTTATGCATTGTGTCATATTAATTTAATTTATTTTCATGTGCTTGAAATTATAGAATACGTTTTTAAGACCATTTAATTATCAAAACAATTTTATATTTAATTAACAAAGTATGTTTGCCGAAAAATAAAGTCAAAAATTAAAGATCAGCAGCTTGTAATACAAAAAGGGGATTCCTTTTTACTAAAAGCAAATTAACATTCAACAATAAAATTCCTCCTCAATCCAGATTGATTTCATGTTTTAATAACTCACCACTTAAACAACAAAAAGCAACTAAAAAATCACATTGGACTAGCTTCAATTAATTTACAAGTAAAATTTTAATTTAATTGAGTAAAATAAATATCTCAGGAGAAAGATAAAAGCTGGAAATGAGCTAATGTGTTACTTAATGACTCTGATTTAGAGGTTTAAAAGAACTAAGCATTCAGAATTAAATTTAATTTGGTGAATAGCTTATAAATATTTTATCAATTATTTATTTGGCAGTTTTAATTAATTTTTTTCAATTTTGTTGCTTTTTTGAGCCCTTTATTGTTTGAAGAAATTCAGACAATCCTATAGCTAAGCTACAAATTCTAAGGACCATTATTTTTCCTCCTAAGTAATATCCCTGTATCGATATGATTTATAAGAGGGATACAAAGCTATCTAAAATATTGAAGGATAAATAGCCAAGGGTCTCCATCATCATAAAAAATAACTTGAATAATGATACAAATAATTATGGCCCTCATCAGGATCTATTTGAAACTTAAATTATTTATTTTCATTTAAAAATAAGAGGCCTTTTCATATTGAAACCAGGCTAGACTGGAATACTTTCTATCAATGAACAAGTTTTAAAGTGGTTATGTCATAATAATATGATTTCATTACCAAAAAGTTTTAGGTTTCTCAAGGTCATGTATGATCTATTTTTTCTAAAACAATTCTAAACAAATTATTAAAAGTTTGCTTAGATTAGCTTAAATCATCCTCCTAACATTTCTTAAAGGTAGACCAACAGGTCTACCTCTTAATAATAAAAGACTTTCGGATTGAGACCAATGTGCCTCTGGAGTAACTCAAGCCTATATCTAGAAGTAACTATTAAGTGAACAACTGAATAAAATCCTATTTAGAAATTTCGGAATGCAAAGGTTCTTCAGGATAAGTTAATTTAGTAAGGAATAATTCAATTAAAAATTAAGGCCCCTGGATAATTTGGTGTTCAATAGCTTTATTACTAATCAAATTAAAATCTTGAGGTGAAATCTGTTTTCAATTATTACCACAGCTTTATTTGCTGGCAGACGTTTGTAGGGACCTTGCAGTCAGCATCTTGTTGATCCAATTTTAGAAAGTGTAATTTACCCTTCAAGTCCATATTATCCTGAATTTGGCCCTTGTCTTTCTGGTTTTGTGAACGTTTATTTGACGTATTTTGCTTGAAGAACTGAATAATGCTGTCCGCTGAAATTCCCTTTTTTAATGCTTTCCTAATCTGCTCCTCAGTGATAGTTCCCACAATCATATTTTAAAAATGATAGTCTTCAACTTAAATAAACTTCTTTAGGAGCTCCCTCATGAATCTTGCACCTGCGTCCACCGATTATTTCATTTGTGCATAGACTCTAAAGTTGGTTTAAACGATTATATCGCATTGGATGTCTAGTTTGGCTCGGGGTTAGTCAAAACAGAAATTAGAAAACAGATCTGTGATTCCCACTTTGCTTCCTTCTTTCCAGCAAAACCCTATCTCCTGCAGGTCCTCAATTACCTAAATTTACTACCTAAGAAGGTTTCCGCCATTGGTTAGTTTCAAGTAAAAGCTTTTTTCTGTGGGAAGAAGACTAAGCGACACAATAAAAGCTATCAGTCTGGTCTTGCTGCCTAAAGTGCTCGCATTTTTGACTATTTATTGCGTATAGCTGATCAAAAATTTATTGACTTGGTACTTAGTCGAGCTGAGGATGAATTAGAATCCCTCGCAAGTAATTTATTTGTCTCCTTCAGGCATTAATTTGCTTCTTCTTAGTACTTCTCTGATGTTCTTGCTCTGGATCGATCTTTATCCTGAAAGAGAGGGCTAACTTATAAGATCATATAATTTAGTGTAGCCTGGCCACCACTCCCTCTCATCCTTGATTCTTTTGCCGCCATCAACTAGTAGTTTGCAAACTCCAACTGAGAAAACAGTTTTCAGAGTCTCCCTAAAATTATGCACAATCGAGACATAGAAGGTGGACTGACCTTCTGTTATTTTTGTCTATTTGAATATCAAGTGCAGCTTCTGAAGCTATTCGTAGGCTTATAGGATATTAGGGATGTGTTATTTATCCTTGGCCCACAGCTTAACCATAGTTTATTTGACGGGCTGCGAACTAAGTCTGTGAATGAGATGGCGACTGAGAGACATGACGGCCCGATAGACGGAGAAGACGACTGCTGGCGAATTATAAAGCTCTTGGGTGAAAGCTTGATTCTGCCTAATGATGGCGAGAAAGGAGAAGGATTACATAAATACAATTAAAAATTAAGAAAGCTGGATAGAGTAACTCTAATTTTAATAGGGTAATTTGCTAATAAAAGTGTTTGAATCAAAAGATTACTGGATTAATCTTAGGAATATCCTATTAACAGACAGATTATCTGGCTTTAAATTATTATAATTTAAGCGATCTTTAACAATATAGAAGATATAACTGTTCTGATTTTTGCTGATCTATGGCATATAAAATTTAATTGTTTGTATTTTTTGGCTTTTTAACAAATATATGAAAAAATGATAATGCATATAAAACTGTTAGAGTAAAAATTATGTTTTAATACAAAATATTTCTAATCTGTAAGTTTATTTGAGTAAAGGCTTAATTTTTACAATGATGTTCGAAATATATAAGGCGATTATTAAATGTGCATAAGTTCATAGCTCAAGTCTCGACTCATTAAGGCTAAATCACGCAGCCTTTCAGATGCCATAAATTTAGAGTCAATAATAAATGTCCTTAACAAAGCCGAAGGCCTGCAGACAATTGTCGTGAATAATGACTCTGTCGCCAACCTGCAAATACTCGCAGGTATACTAGAAGCGAAGTCTCAGAAAGTTAGGTTGGCCGAACTCAAGTTTTAAATGTTTCTACTTCTTCTTCTTCTTCTTTTATTTTTCGATTTCGATAACCTCCTATTGGAAGAGCATCTTCAAATCGATTGCACTTAGGTCGACCGATTTCTTCTGCGCCTTCTTGTTTTTAAATCTTGTCTTGAGATTCATCGTATCTATTGAGGACTTACGAACCCTATTGATCTAAATCGACTTCGATTATCTCTTTTTCAGCTCGAGTTTGGGCTAGTCCTTTATCATGTCTGTTAGTATAACTTTGCAGCTTTGTCTTGAGCATTTCGTGTTTATTACTGGCTTGTATGTATCATTTATAAGCACATCTTAGCAATTTCCATACAAGTTCAGTTCTATCAGGAACTCATATACAGCACGTGGGTTGGACTTTGACTCCACCAATACCATTCCTTTCCGAACTGTATTTCCTTTCAGCTCGTACCAATCCTTGGCATGAGGGAGTAGCCGGATACCGATCGTGCAAGCTTGGCCTGAGGTCACCATTGAGACTCCGACTCTTTTACATTATATTGATTGGATTTCAACGGGCCAAAAGCTCCCTTTGGAGTCTGGACCGATATGCATAATCTTTCCCTTCCTAATAGTGCCCTTGAAAACGGTCCCTCCTAATATAATTTTGCCTTTTATATCATAGGTCTAAACGATAAGAAATTCAGAGTTTTCAGGCAAGTCCTTTTATTTTGAAAGTTGGCACGGTAGAATGCTTAAGAAATTAATGAAGAAGTCCAATCCTGCACCTGTTACGCATGATATAAAAAAAATCGGGATAAGGTCTTAATCAATAGTTCTGCTGAAAAGGATGGTATCCTATATGGTTTTGACACAGAGTGGTATCTTATCAGGGCAGATCTTACGTAGCATATTTTTGATGTACATGATGGTATTTGTGATTGAAACCTAAGTGACGGCGTCTATATGAGTTATGACAGCTATAATTGGCACTTTGCAAATAATCGAGAGGCGAAGGTGCTAATCGCCGATTTTAGGGTTAAGGGCCGATACCATCCAGACCACGTATTAAGGGAAATATGAATGCAGAGAAGTTATTAAGTGTGAGACTTTGCTCCCGCCTGTATCTATAAATGTAACCAGCTTTATACTACTTAACACGATGTTTTAGAGAGTTGTCACAAAAAAAGATTTGTTCACAAGCTTCCCGTCTGCGTCGAATCCTATCACGTATTGATTTATTGAGCTCGTAGTTCCTCTTAACAAGTCGTGTTTGTGAGTACAAACCTGCATTCTAGCCTTGCCACTACCGTTGTCCTTCTCCCCTGTGGTAAGTACACCCAGAAGCGTGCTCTTGCCGGACCCAGTCTCCCCAAGCAGCAGCATTTTTATTTATACTCCAAGGCCGATATTAATATTTTTCCTAACAATTAATTAGATTATAAGTCCTTTGAGGCCTCTGGCCACTCGCTGGATGACTATCTAGACTTTTAGATTTTGAGCAAGTTGGCATATAGTTTTAAGGCTTTCGAACATCTAAAACTTATTAAGGCCGAAGGGAGTGCCATTGTCCTCTACGCCGAGTCGGTAGTATGCTTGACCTCCGCCCTCACTAAGTCTGAATTTCATTTGAGTGGTTAAATGGACTAGCCTTTCTTGAGTGGGATTTACCAATTTAAGTTTGTACTAGATATTGCCATAATCGTCCTCCTGCTAGAATTTCTCTACAATAGGAAGCTACTAGAAGCGAGTGAAATGGTACTAGATGAACTCCTCGATATTTAGTTAGATTTCTTGGTCGGATGGGTCGATGAATTTGATCATTGTCTTGAGGACGATGGAAGGGCTTTAAGAGTCGGTCTACTTGATTTTCTCCTTCTCCTAAGTCTACTGATGAAACTTCTTGCGACGTTCTTTGCGCTTCCTTTAGGTCTTTGGCTTATCGCCCTAAAATAAAAAGTCCATTTAAATAATCAGAGGATCTAAAACCCAGTATACTCCATTAAATGTTTTGATAATTCCGTTATCTTCATTAGGTAGAACCTGTTTTCCTTCTTTATTTTGCTGTTTTCCTATTTAAGCACCATGTTCTAGAACTTTAAAGAGCTCAGCTGTCCCTTCGCCTACATCGCCTCTTGCAATCTTGGGCTTTAAATCGAAATCTGGTTGCAACTCTGCCCAGATTTGAGGCTCTTTACTGTTAGTTGCAATTACAGAACCTGCTTCTATAATTCTTTGATCAGAGTATTTTTCTTAAAAAGCTATTGCTAGAGCTTATTGAACTAGGTCTCTCTTGTGTCGATTTTGACAGTGCCCTAATCGGAACTATTGTCCCTCTTTTGCTAGTCGATCTATTCCCACTGCTCCATGCTGATCTCTAAATTCTATTTTTTTTCGTTCATAAAGGAGTCCAGACGAAGTCGGAAAGTGTCGTCAGCCTTCTTCTCTAGTTTCTAAATCTCCGGCTCGATTGCAGAACATCTGACTCTCTATTTGTCTAAATTCTAGGCGACCAGAATCGGATGACCTATTCCCGATTTAGCCCGTTCTAGTCTCACATCTATTTTCTTATTTATTATAAAATTTGTGTATTTACGCCCTACCATTCGGCTATACAGCTCGTAAAAATCTTTAACTTGGGATCTGACCAAGGTCATGGATTTTAGTTTTTTTCCATCGAGTCCAACAAGCCTGTAAACTTTATCGATAAGGGCAGCTCCAATGCCAGACCTAGCCTCAAAATAGTTCTGGGCCATCAATGTCTAGTGGACAATGAAGAGGGAGATTTCAGTATTGAAAGTATTGACAGTAAACTTAGTGATTAGGTCATCACCATAGTTATCTATGATTTAGCCTATCTCGTTATGCACCTTCCTCTATAGCTTCATGAAGTTGGAAATGTCTTACCTTATTCGGACTTTAAGACTTTGCTGTCTTAGTCTTTATTTCTATTTTTACATCAGGACTATCATGCTGCAGACTGTCCTGAAGCAGAGCTATTAGTTCAGGAAGCAGAGCAGGAACGAAACAAGATGCAGGATTCTGGCCTTGAAAGTGTTTTTTGTTTTGTTTAGCACGGCCACTACTACATTGGAGATGGACTATTCCACAATGCTGAAGCTATTTTGATTTCTGCTTTTATTAATAAGGTCAAAAAGCGAGAAATTTAGACTTGGCCAGAATTCCTAAAAAATTTCAACTTTTTTATTAGAAAACTTTGAACTTTAAGGGGACGATGATGATTGCTTCAGATGTTAATAGTATTATTGCACGTAAGATTATGTTTAAGCCACTCTGGATTTCCAGAGATATGCTATCGAAGAGTTCGTAGAAAAATACAGTTGATACTCATTCACCAGTTGTTAGATGAATGTGATCTCCTTCAGACAGACCAGACAGATCTTGTGCTTCTTTGTTTAGATTCCTTTGTTCCAGAGGTTGACCTCAACCTTTTTTAGACACTTTTGGCATACCGATCTATGACACCTCTTGCATTCATGCTCAGGGTTGAGCAGTGAGTACTCATGCCCTGATAGATCACATTTTTTGAACACACCCCTTTAAAGTAAGCACCCAAAGGGTTAGAAGAAGACCATACTATGTGATATATTTTATCAGATTCAAAACCAAATCAAATTACCGAGACCAATGGAAAGCGCAAAGGGCCAGTTTCAAGACCATGTGTTATCGTTGGACAACTAGATTCACTTTAGAATAATTCAAAATTGCGAAAATCCATTTGGCCGAAAACGCGTTTTCAGTTTGCCAATTTGATTAAGCTAAATTGGCCAGCAATTTATTTAAATATTCTCAAGATCGATACGAATTATTATTTGGATATGTATAAAGCACTTGGATTGGTTCTCGCTGCTACAACTGCTCAGGCTGGGCTTACCGTGATCGGATCTGCCGATGCGCCCAAGCCTGTTGACTACGTGGAGGTTGAATTTGAAGTGGAAGTTACTAAACCATCAGCTGTCCAAGCTATTCAATAAGTTTTGAAGGTATCCAAAAAAGTTGAAAAGTCTCTTCAAAAGTTCGTTGAAAACAAGGAAGAGGACATCGATATCTCTGAGGTAGATGTTGAAGTTGAAGAGGATGGAAAAGGATTTACTGCCTCTGTGACTGTTTAGGCTGACATCAACTAGCCAAACGACCTTGGAAAGGCTATTGACGCTGCCTTTAAGAGTGGAGCTACTGACATCGGATAGATAACATACTAGGCTGACTAGTAGAACTAGGATAAAATATATGACGATCTTGTTAAAGAGGCTTTGTAAGACGCCAAATAAAAGGCCTAGGACTATGCCAAGGCGATAAATGAGTAGCTAGGCGATATCAAGAGCTACGTTGTGATCGACTCCGATGAATAGGACGAAGAGGGCGACTCTGATATTGGCGTCGAAGTATAAGTTGAATTTTCTCTTGGAAGCGAGGATTAAGATGGCGAGGATTAGGAGGACGAATAAGACGACGAGGATGAATAAGAAGAAGATGACTAGGACGAAGAAGACTAAGACGACTAGGAAGAGGACGAATAGGATGAGGAGTAAGAGTAGGAGCCCAAGAAAGGGAAAGGCAAGGAAAAATAGAAGGCCCAGGCCAAAGGAAAGGGCAAGAAAGGCAAGTAGGAGGACTAGGATGACGAGGATGATGAGGACGAGGAGGAGTAATAAGAAGAAGAGCCCAAGAAGAAAAAGGACACCAAGAAGAAAAAATGACATATTCATCATATGGGAAATTAATTTTGCAGGACCTTTTGCTACTGCTTCGAGAGGAGGAGATCGATAAGTTCGGGCACTAATAGGAACTCGGCTAGAGACTTGTCTGCCCCGTAAATCCAGTCACTTTCGGTCGAGGATAATATAAAACATGCTAAAAATCACTTCAAGAATAAAAACTATGATGAGGCTTTACAGATTTTTAAGAAATGCAAGGGCACAGAAACCGACCAAATAGCTCTCGGAATAAATATAAGCAGATGCTATCAATAGCTAGAGCTTTACGACTAAGCGCTCGCAGAGATTTAACTTGTGCTCAAATCAGCTAAAAACATTAAAGCTACATATATCAAGGGAAAATTAATGTTTCAGATTGGAAGGGCGAAACGCTAGGTAGCGCAGATGCGAGCTGGAGTCCTGCAGGCCTAGCGAGGTATCATCGTGACCAGCTTACGCAATCTGCCTAACAGAGAAATCAAGCCAAGCAAGGCTAATTAGTGACATCCGAGTGCAGGTACTGAAACTGCGGAAGCAGTAATGGTAGACCCTGCAGTAAATAAAGCTATAACACTAACAGCATTAGATAGATATGATAAGAGACTCCCCTATCTACATTAAATACTAGAGATTAATAAATAGCAAGGTCAAAAAGCTGTAGATCCCGAAGGAATTCATCTGTCCGCTTACAAAGGCCATCTTCATCGACCCCGTCATCATTGAGACTGGCAATACCTTCGAGCGGGATTACATTCTACAACATTTTTAGAAGGCTCTTACTGATCCCCTCGATAATAGGCCTATTAGATTATAGCTGTTCAGCAACCAGACGCTCAAAATAGCTATCGATTAGTTTCTAAGGGAAAACCCGTGGGCATTTGAATTCCAGGGATGAGTTGCTAACATCGTTATTATAATGTAAAATGAATAGGACTAAAGGATAGTAACGCTCCAGCAGTACTCTCTCGGCTAAAAAATTGGCCAGGGAACTTTCGCCAAAGTCAGAGTGGCAGTCCATATGCCAACCAAATAAAAAGTTGCAATAAAAATCTTAAAGAAATCAAACATTTCCAGCAAGGAAGATCTGGAGCGTTTGGTCCGTTAAGTCAGCATTCTCAAAAAACTCAGGCATAACAATCTCATCCAGCTATACGAAATCATTTAGTCTGATAACGAACTCAACCTCGTCACTGAGTATGTTGAGGGCGGAGAACTATTCCATTATATTGTCAATAATGAGAAAATCAGAGAGCGGGAGGCTAGCACACTCCTCCTTCAGATCCTTTCGGGAGTCTAGTACTTGCACTAGTTGGGAATTGTGCACAGAGATCTTAAGGCCTAAAATATTCTTTTAGATCGAAATAAAACAATAAAAATAGTCGATTTCGGGCTTAGCAATACGTACAAGCCTGGATAAAAGATAAACACTGCCTGTGGGTCTCCCTGCTATGCTGCCCCCTAGATGATAAAAAATCAGCCTTACAATGGCCTTGATGTGGACATCTGGTCATGTGGTGTAATAATGTATGCAATGATATGCGGCTATTTGCCTTTCTAAGATAACAATGACACGAGTGCTCTATATCGCAAGATTATGAAAGGAGAATATTAGATCCCGGACTCAGTTAGTCCATACGGTAAGGACCTTCTTAGGAAAATATTGACTGTGGATCCTATCAAAAGGTACAAACTGTAGGAAATCCGCTCCCATCCTTGGTTCGATAATAAAATTTACGTTGAAATCGGTATTCTTGTCGGAAAGGACCAGATTCATATTTAGTAGTCAGTGCTAAATAAACTATCATAATATGGTTACAACCCTCAATAAGCCAAATCTCTCATTTCCAAGAACAAACATGACAAAATTACTACTCTGTATTACTTGCTGCTAGAACGAACAGCTCGCTAAAAAAATTAAATTTGTCGCAGGCATGTCAAGAAGCAGTCTGATGTTCATATTCGATAGCGAAGTATTTCGACCAATAATCAGAAAGACACCAGCATAAACGGGACTTACATCCGTAACACCATTAAGCCTTCTGTGTAGGACAAAGTGGAGAAAGAGAAACCCCTGAACGGTAAAACTAAGCCATTCCCAAGCAGGAACGATAAACCCGAAAAGAAGGACTACACAGGCTAATATATTCTTAATGTCAAAGACGAATCATTCGAAAAAAAAAAAGAGAAATAGACGTCAAAGGAAAAAGAATTTAAAGAGATCAATGTCCCGAACTTGCCCCTTCAGCAAGACAAAGAGTAGGCCAGATTCAGTATGACCTTCGAAACCGGCTTTAAATAACTCAACGATAATCAGAAAAATTAAAAATTTGTTGAGATTAAAGATTAAGACACTCTGACTTAAAGAAAAAAAAAATAGAAAAAAAAGGAGAAAAAAAAGACAGAAGAGACCAACTTCGCTCCTGCCCCTGCGGAAGTCAAGGAGCTCCCACCAAACGACGAGTAAGTAACTGCCGTCTACGATAAATTATTAAAGAGTCACAAATAGCAGCAGATGATAATACAGCCTGCGTAATACTAATCCCCCGCTCCAGTTAGGAAGTAATAGCTGAAAATAAACTAGTAAATAAAAAAAGTAAAGGATATCTAGCGAGAGCTAAGCACCAAGCGCAAATAGCAGAAGGAAAAAGACAAAGACATCTACACCAAAAAAGATGATATCCGCATTCACAAGGGCCCTTTTTCTCTCAACTGTGTGTCAGGCAGGCCAGTTCGCTATATCATGACCGAACTTTAGAAGGCCTTTGAATCACTCCGTATCAACTATCGCCAGACTAACAAGTACTAGCTCAGAGGATAAAAGGACGGTATTAGAGTTTAGACAAATCTGCTCCAGCTGCAGCAACTCCAAGGCGTTAATTACATAAAGTTCAAAAGATAGAGTGGGGACATCGGCCGATTCAACTAGTTGACTAATTCAATTATAAGACAGCTGAAAATCTGATTATTAATGAACCCCTTGTTGAGAGCTTCTAAGAAAGTCACTTCCTTGCTGGAGCCTTTTGGCATCACCATGCCCAGGATCCATAGGAATATTGAAGTCCCCCACTACTACTAGTTCGGAATTCCGCACCACAGTCGCAAAAATAACCTTGACTCGCTGATATCAGAGAACGGCAGCTATGTGGCCTACTCTGGGACTCACACAAGCGAGCAGCAGAAAAGGCATTACGTAAAGGACCCAATAAGAGAAAAAGAAATCGATTTCACAAACAGCTGTAATCAGCCTATCTAACGAAAATCGCTCAAACTCCTTTAGGACATGGCAACTTTCTATCTTAATACCCGATAGAGATTGTACGTGGTAGACGGGTATGTTTGCGCCGACCCTGACAGCAGAATCAAAGTCAGAACTGTCTGCTCTCGGACTTATCACGCCCTGTTTATGCAAAACTCTCTGTTCAAGCCAATTCGCAAATAACTTTAAACTGATTTCCAATAAGGAGCTGATCTCATCATATTTAACGCAGGAGAATTCCCCTGCAATAAATACATTCCTGGCATCAGCAGCTAATCCATTGTTGCACATAATTTCTAGGAGAATAAGCATTTTATTCTTGGCACTTAGTATGGCGGGTAGATGAAGGCCTGCATTAACTCTCACATCAATTACATTATGCCCAAGCAGGGAAAACTTCCTTTGAGATCCACTGCAATTTACGACAAGAATGGGGAGGCCAGCTTACTCCTCGGAGCTACAAGGAGCGGGAAGACGTGTCTAGCGGTCAGCTAGAACTGGCAAATAATAGGAGATTAACAAATAATCTGGTCCTAGAACGAAATATTTGCAGTCTCAGGCGGCCTGTACCCTCGAATCACAAACTTGAACAAGAACTCCCAAAAGATGATGTACAAATGCCTGAAATTCGGATCAGTCATTGAGAATTGTTCTTTCTTCTAGACTGATGATCGAAAGATCAACTTCTTTGACATTACCCTTTCTGATAATGGCAGGGCCTCCTTCCCACTTGGCTACCTTCCTAACCACCATGACACCTATATTGCTCCTCATCCTAAAAATATTATCATTCTGGCCAAAGATGCTCGAGGAGTCCTGCCCCTCATCAGCAAACTATCAGAATAGCAAGCTATTTACTACTACGCGACTGGCTATGGGAATGTTATGACTAGATCGGCAGGCAACAGGGAATTCAAAATAAACTTTTCACCATGCTTCGACATCAACCATATCACCCACAATCCTGCTGTCTACATCAATATGTTCGCATAAAAAATCAAAAAGCATAAGCCGAATGTGTATCTTATCAATACAGGATATCAAGGTGGTAAGTTCCCAGAGGGGAAGAAAATATCAATTATGCAAAGCGAAGCTTGCATCAAGGCTATCTTCGATAATACTCTTAGCGGATGGGAAAAATGCCCTGACTTTGGGTTTTAGGTGCCGAGGTAGATCAACGGAGTCAACAACCCTGGCTCAAGCGACCCATGGAGCAGCAAGTCTTAATTCGCAGCATAGACCTAGAAGCTGCTAAAATAAATGTCTGCAAATTTCTAGCGATTTAAGAATAGCGAGAGCGTTTACAGCTATAAAAATGCATGCTCAAAATGAATCAAGATTTGTTTTAATCCTGCCTTTAAGGAGGCCTCTCTCCTCCCCCAGCTTCTTGAAAAGTTTCTTTTTCTAACGATTTTATTTTCCTTGCGGTTTAGGCTTTGCGGCTGTTTAGACCTAAGTTATCAGTTGTCTCACTTTGAGGCTTAGTTGTTGTTATATCTCTTATTTGTTCTGAATTTTTTCTTTGGAAAATAATTTAACTGCTTGACTAAGGTCCTCGATTAGAGACATCAAGGAGCTATCGTTGACTGAGGTTTCGGTGTTGAGTCTGGTCGATCTTTTATGGCTAAAGGCCCTGATCTCCCTAAGAATCTTGGATTTTTGGGAAGGTGTCTAACAAATTTCACTTATATTCATTCATTTGCCAATTATTTCAATATGGGAAACTACTTCTCATAGCTTTGAAGCTACTGACCAGCCTTGAAGTAGCTGCTTTTGACTCCACTTTTGATTAGCTCTTGCTAGGAGAGATGCTAGCTGATGAGCTGGATGGCCTGGATATCAGTTAGCTGGGCCTTAGGGACAAGGTGCCAGGGAGTGTGAATAGTCTATCGTTAAAACTGTTAGGTCGGCATTGCTCTAATCTTCTAGATCAGCTTATCGAAGTTGAAATTGAGTCTGAATCCGAACACGGAGGCCATTCGTATGATGTTTTTCTTTATCAAGTTTTTTGATAGATAGTCGCTGCAGAGTCTTGATTGGCAGAACTGGATCAGGTTTTCTGGCATGAATTTTTTCGAGTTGAAGAACACGGGGTCGTTGGGATCCTTTCGGATCATCTTATTTCGGTTCAAATACCTGATGACGTCCTAATTTGGCGGAACCTTCGGCTTGGGTGGTTTAGGTAGCTATTTGGGCAATTAAGGAAGCCTGATGATTTTAGCGGCAATGAGGTTTTCGATAGAGTTTCCATTGACTGGATCATAATATTGCTCTTCAATGAGAGAAGAGAATCTTTATGGGGAGCGGTCCTTGCGCTTGGCCTTCCTGGACTTGCTCTTGCTCTTCTAATTGCCCTTGCTGAAGTCTCTGCTCCTGCTGCGACTTCTCTCGCTGCTCATCAATATATAATAGGATGTCACGAAAGGTACATTCTCTTCTTTAGTTAATCCTTCAACAGAGTTATTTTCTATTGGGTGGGGTACTGTGCGCTGCCCACCTATTGGCTACGACGTATTAGGTACGCTTGCATCTTCTACGGTTATGCGTAGGGCAGGTATTTGAACACGCTAATGCTCCTGCTTTTGGAGAGCTGGTAGGTCAGGGTGTCGGCTATCCCCTTCAGCTGGGCGATTATTACCTTTTGGCTGGGACAAGCCTGCTGCTTAATAAGCGAAAGGGCGAGCTCTACAGACTAAAAATTATGAGTGGCTACAAGAATAAATGAGTCAGGAATGCCGATTAGTCGCTTGAGACTATTGTTGTAGTTCTGACTTGTGGCCTCGAAGGTGGGACAGATCGGAGAGGGCCTTTTCTAGGACTTGGCCAGGTCGATCTATTTGTAAATATATGCTCCTTTGACTATTTTAATTGCCAATTTTAATCCCAGGATCTTTTTGACCTGCACTTATTACTAGATGAGGTTAGGGGCCTAAAGCAGGTAATTCTGTATGGTGGTGAAGATTAGCGGCTCAGTGCGGTTCATTGCTTACTGAAGCTCAGATGTAACTACTGCTATTCCCTCGTTGATGTAAGTCTGCTCGGCGTCGATTAGCACTTTGCAATTCCCGTCTCTAATTTATTTGATAATAGAGTCATACCTAACTTTGAAAGCCTCCAAAAGAGCGAGCTAGGCTTTGTTTAGGCCGATCGCAGTTTGGAGGACAGTATTGGAATTCTTAGTGGGGTCGTTTAGATAGTAGGGCTTGACTCTCGCTATCCACTCATACTTGCTAATTGGCTGCTATGTATTATCAACACCTAATATTAATTTGCAAAAGGATGATACTTATTCCTATTAACAATTTCGATTGGCCATGAAACGCTAAACGAGAACCCTGGCTGGCTCAGGCTGTTCGCCTGGTACTGCCTTGATCATCCGATTAAAGTGGGCCAGCTTCCTCAACATCTTTATATTCATCAGAGCAGAGATCTTGATACCGACTATTCCTGACCCTTTATTGGATTTGGCTAATTGAATTGACTTTATAGCTTCCAGAAGATTTCGATCCAACAACTGGTCATTATAATACATGGGCTAAGTCCTACTCACCCTCCGCTTCACTGCAGTAGTCCAGTATCACTCCGATATTGTTTTTAGTGAGTCTGGAAATTTACTAATTCAACACTTAGCTCTCATCAACGCAGGCAAAAGTCTTAAGCATAGTGGGTTTCAAGATCGAGTTGAGCAGTTTAGGGCCGAATATTTTATTGGAGAAGTTGACAAAGGATTAAATGTTATTGAGGATGACTTTGTAAGTAACAAGCTTATTGCAGACTATCTAATTAAGTATCTGGAGGGTGGTCATGCCCTTGTAGAGTCTCATCCTTTTGAGAGCTTGAATATCGCGAGTTAAGGTGCGTAGGATTACACTCGTGAGCATAATAATTATTATTTAACCTCATTTGACAACTTCACTAAATTTCCATTTTTTCGGGCAGCAGGCCTTACAGCGCTTTCTGGATGTCCTTTATCGATATTCGCTCTGATTCGTTCACCTACAGCATTGACACGATCAGGTTCTTTAATTCGCTACTTATTTTGAACGAGCTAGAGAACGGGATCTTGGTCGACACGTTCTTCATGAGCTAATGCATATCATGGCTGGACCAAGGCAGAATTCCATAGAGCATCTTGTAAAAGACGAGTCCGAGCGACCAGACATCACATTTGATGTTGTAGGGCTGTCCGAATAGGATTTGAGGAGACATATAGAGCGGCGTGCCCACTTTGGTCCAGTCCCTGGGGTTATCCTTCAATTCGGCCTCCTAAATAACTTTAGCAAAACCAAAGTCGGCTATTTTGGCGATGCCCTGGTGGATGAGTATGTTTTAGGGCTTGATGTCCCTGTGGAAGATGCCCTTCTCATAGAGGAAGCAAAGTCCGTCAGCAATCTGCTTCATGAGACGGAGGGCAGTTGCCTCGGGAAGCGCACCTTTCTTGGAGATCATGTCTTAGAGGTGTCCTTCTGAACAGAACTCCAGGAAAAAGTAGATATTATTTGAAGTCTATGAGAAATCCACAAATCTAACTATGTTCGGGTGTTTTAGCTGCTGCCAAGTCTTCACCTCGTTTTTCAGCTGCTGGATCAGGTAGTCCTTGGGCTTCTTGCCTTCCTCCCCCTTCTTCACTGACTTGATCTTCTGAATGATGTTCTTCTTTTCGATCATCTTGCAAGCAAGTACATCTCCACTCTGATTGATCGTCAAGTAAGTGACTGCAAATGATCCTGAGCCTAGCTTTTTGTCCTTGATGTAGTACTTCGAGTCGACTATCTTGAAGTTGGGCAGTAGCGCGTAGTTGGTATCCATGATATTGATAAATGATTACTCACACAATTTATTTAATTACTCATACTATCTAATCGATCTACTCCAGCAGCCACTCCTGCGTCAGGCAGATCTACACGAACTATTTGCACTCAAGACGCTAGTTGCGCTATACCTTTTAAAGCAGCCAGTCCATTAATCTCTTCTTTTTTAGTTTTTGGAGGAGACGCAAGTTAAGGTTATCCCAGCTTAAGGCTCCTTAGTCCCGCTGATCCATTATCGAAAAAAACTTTTTTATCTTTGCTATTTTTATCTATTTGTTGGGCTTGCGAATTGGACTCGGACAGGGGCTAAGTCTGTCAGGAGTCTTTAGAGTCGTGTCGAATGAACTTTTCACAGGCTTCCCTTCTGCTCGCTTTTGGTGGTAATCAATGATATGCTGGTTGAGGAAATTGAGAACAGCCATAAATTTTTTTTAAGGCAGGTTGTGAAGCTGTATAAATTCTCTGGCGAGGTTCTATGGCCTTGAGTTTTGGAAGTATTTAATTTGTTTGAGTCCGGACGGGAGCTGTATATTAAAGACAACAAGTGGCTTCTAGATGGCCTTTCTGAGCGGAGTAGTGGGCCGACTGGGACTCTCTTTTCTCATTTCTAACGATTATTATTCATTTTTTCTTCATGTATTCTTATCGGCAGTAGATCGGGATCATGATGCCTTATCTGCTCACGTTTTACAGGCCGCTGTTCGGGCCTGGGTTGGTGGATTTTTGTTATTGGCGTTTCGAAGGAATTTCATGAACTGGAGGTTATTAATAAGGAGGTGAATGAGGTTAGAAGTTTAGAGGTGATGGGTAAAGTTTATGAGCTTATTTTGTGGTATTGGCTATTTATGGAGAAGAAAATGTTGGTATAGGAGGAGGTGGTAATGTAGAAGATGGCGAAGTAGGGAGCAGTGGTGAAGGAGGCGGCCGCAAATTAGAAGTAGGAACAGTCTGCTGAATAGGAATTTAAGATGAAATATATGCCTATTTTTAAGGTGGAATAATTTGGGGTGGCATTGTTTGGGGTGGCATTGTTTGGGGTGGCATTGTTTGGGATGGCATTGTTTGGGATGGCATTGTTTGCTGAGTTGGAATATCGAAATTCGGGTAGGTCTGTCCTTGAACAGGAACCTAATAAGTGGTAGAGCTAGAGCTTTTGGCGTGCTATTTATAATGCTAAGGCACTTATGGCAATATTGGCGGCTGATAACTCTCAAATGAACTGGGGTAGTCAGGGACTTGATCATAATAGTGAGTCGGGACATAGTATTTAGGTTAGGTGGCGTGGTATTTTTATGGCTATTTCGGTTAAGGCTTATGAATGTATTAGGTGTGAGAATAGGGAACTTGATAGTGCGGCTGGTTGGGTTGGTACGGGCTGTCGGGTTGGTGGCTGGGTACTTGCGGGTAGGTAGGATAGCTGGGATGGTAACCTGTATAATCATGTTGGTGTATCTAAGGGTGTGTGGGGTATGTGGGGTATGTGGGGTATGTGGAGTGTGTGGGGTATGTGGGGTGTGTGGGGTATGTGGGGTATGTGGGGTATGTGGAGTGTGTGGAGTGTGTGGGGTAGGTAGGATTATAAGCTGTATAATCAGGTTAGTGGCTCGGCACATATGAAATAGTAGTTGTTCTTTTTGATGCGAAAGGATTATCCCATGAATTTGTAGTGACAGTTTTAGTGGAATGAATAGGTATTTCAACGTAACTAGTCGTTTGATGGACTTGATATCCATGGCCATGATGGCCATGATGGCTATGATGGTGGTGTTTGCGGTGTCTGGGCTGCTTCCCGGTATTGGTGAGGTGAATGATCTATATTTCCTTTACGAAGTCGACATGGATTCCTCTCGCGTTCATATGCTATTAGAATTTGATATCGAATTAGACGTCAGTCTAATTGTAGGCCCCTAGCTCCAGGATTTTCCGGGGCTGTTTGTGGTGGTTGGAGTAATGTTTGAGAGTGTGGTCCTTGTGGATAGCTGTATTGACTCTCCCGATATGTGGGCATTGTCCACCAAGGTATGTTAGTTAGTAAAGCAGGGGAGTTTTGGCTACGTGCTAATATTTTTCAATCTACAACTAAAGCTTGAGGAAGTTGAGTAGAGTGAGCAGGTACTCGAGTAGGTCGATCTTGTGCAAGAGATGTTGTATTTTGATAGCGTGATGGTAATTGCCACTGGGCCCTAAGTGGTGGTTTTCAAGTAGTTGGCGAGTGTGGCTATCGAGTGAATGTTGAGCGGATTTTAATTAATGGACTTTGAGCTAAGTCACTTCAAGGACGACATCGAGGACAGTCTACTATTTCCGAGGCATAATATAAATTCAGGATTCATTTAGATATTTTATGGGCCTACTTTTTTTGAGGGGCTTTAGTCTCGTCCTTTTCTGACTCTCGCTCGCTTTCTGGTTATCAGTGGAAGGCTGTTCGTAGAAGTTTTTGTAAGGTGATTTTGAAGGAATTTGTTGGATACTCCTGGTCCTGATCAAGTAATTATTTTATTTGTGCCTGTCAGGTGTGCCAGACTGAAAATTCTTATGCAGACTGAGGACTCCTGATTGTCGCTGTTTAATGATTCGAGTCCGCTTCAGTTCCTGCCTTTAATTTAGACTAACTTCCTAAAGATCATCGCTATAATAGTTCCTGATCTACTAATAGATTAGTTGCCTGTACTATCTGACCGTTAGCTTCTTGTTCTAGCTGACTCCCAGCCGAATTTTGCCTTGATATGCTTTCTATTAGATTGACGAGCGATATTCAGCGATGTAGGGGTGCATGATTGCATCTTCGATCTTTATTCGCATGTTAGGGTTGAATATTACCATCTTAGATATAAGGTCGACAGCCATTGGGTCGATCTTGGCGAACCACTCCTCCACTGCCTTCACTCTCACGTTCGATAAGGCTTAGAGAATGTTGGCTGAATCAGAAATCCCGAAGTTTTACAGCTATCTGTTGGTGGGAAGACCGGTATATGAGCATATCTTTTATAATTGGTCCAAGGTATTTTTGCCGCTAAACATTGGCTTTTTTGAGAACATTTCGAAAAGAACGCACCCTATGCTCCATACGTCTGCAGGGTAGCTGTAATCTTTGGATCCGAGGAGAACTTCGGGCGCGCGATACCAGCGAGTTGCAACTTAATTTGTGAGAACAGGCTACTAAAAGTTGAAGATAGCAAGGGAACGGACCAGCCCGAAATCGCATATCTTAATTTTGCATCGAGTGTTAATGAGGACATTGGAAGGCTTAAGATCTCTGTGTATTAATTCAGCAGTTTTGAGGTACTTGAGGCCCTTGAGTAATTGGTAAGTTATATACTTAAGATGGCCTGATTAGAGGTTGCCTTGGGAAATGGCTAGCTGCAAGTCGCACTCCATGCTCTCGAAGATTAGATACAGATCCTTATCGTTTTCCGCTTTTATAACTTTGAATAGCTTAATGATATTGGGGTGGTTGAGTTGTCGAAGCACCGTTATTTAGCGAAAGGTCCTTTTAGCGTCAGTGGAGTGCTGAAAAGCATTGAATATTTTTTTTAAAGCAAAAATTTCTTTGGTGGTCTTGTCCCTCACTTTGAAGACATGGCCATAAGCTCCTGAGCCTAATTTTGAGATGATTTAATAATTTTTTAAAACATGCTTTTCGATTGATTATTAAAGCATTACAAATTAAACAATTTAATTGATCTTGGCGATATGATTTTGGTTGTTGAGAGCCACGGTAAGCTGCTTTCAGAAATTCCTGTTGAAAATAAAATTATCATCGGCAGGGGGAAATATGTTGCTGATTTCAGGATTTAAGTGTCTGCAATTAGCAGAGCTCATCTAGAGGTGTGGGGAGTGCGCAATAAGATATATTTCCAGGATCTCCACTCTACAAACGGCACTTTTCTGGACAATATCGAGGTTATACCAGGCAAGGATTATTAGCTAGGCCCTTAACAAACGATATAATTAGGTAGCAGTAAAGTGACTCTCAGATTGAAGGTAGTGAAACGCGACTAACAAAAGATAAAACAATAACTTTGCAAACAATTCGAGAAGGGCGTAAAGCAAATAGGATCAAAAAGAGGTATTGGATTCTGATTATGATTCAATCTTGATGCTGTCTATTGATCTAGCTTAGGGTATTGTCTTTCCCAGTCTATAGATTCTTGCGTAAGCTGTAGGTTAGTCCGAATCGTCCATGAGGAGATCTTTACCCTCCTCTGAAAATCTGTAATTTTTAGCTTATTATATTTCCACCCAGGGTTATCTTTTAGTTGTTTTTCTAGCAGGAGAGGCAGAACACACCCTTCCTTGAGACAAGCGACTATTTCTCGACTGACTACTTTGATTGAATTATGAGGATTATGTCCTTAAGCTTGTTTTCAAAGAAAAGTAGTGCCTTCTTGACTCCAACTCGGTCTGCCTTTGTCCTAATTTCCTATTAAATGCTGGCTATGGTATCCAGTACTGCATTTATCTTGTCCTTCATTTATAGGAAATCAACCTTCTTTTAAAGTTTTTCCTATAAATTTTTATTCTGGAGGTTCGATTCGATCTGAATCAGTTTTATCTGTTAGGAAATTTTTTTGATGTTCATTTACTTGAGAAGCATAGTGAGGTTGTCTGTCTAGACTTGTGCCTTCTGGAAATATTTTCTTTGGACCAAGAATTCCTATTAGAATTTATCGATCCTAAATTGGTTTTGGTTAAAACCAACAGTTAGGATGTTGATCCTCTCATCAATATTGTCTTCAGACTAATTTTTTTTTTGACTTGACTCTCTGAAATTATCAAAAGCCAATTTGAAACTGTAGAGTTTATCGGAGAGGTGAACTATTTATTAATTGTATTTTTAATTTGATTTACTACTTTAATGAACGATTGAATTTAGTTTTGCTTATATTTCTTAGATCTTTTACCGGATTCTGCTGTCTAGGACTGCCCCCTTTTTAGTTTTGTCGGCCTTTTAGATTATCTGGCTTTGGTCGTGGGTGAGCACTGACTAGTTGTGGGTATCGTTTAGGTCATGCTTTTCCTACATAATTTTCACTTTTTAGGAGTATTCTTTAGCCTTCTGCTCTCCGATTTAAACTCTGATAGTCAGAGACGTGTGATCTTTCCTGAGCTTGTTGTGTTCTGACTTTTCGACTTTCTTTTATAGCTCATTGGTGAGCTGCGCTAGGTTTAGAGAGTGATTTGTAAGGCCTTCCATGAGATTCTTAAGCTAGCCTTGCGTGTTTTTGCGATAATTTTCAATTTCGATCTTGAAATCTTCGAGAATATCAATCTACATCTTATGCTAAGTTATATGTGCATTGGCAGTTTTAATCTAGTACTAAATATGAGATTGATTATCTTTGATCTGCTCGATCTAGGCCTCGATGTCATTTATTTTTAATAGAGTGAATTATTATTTAGTTTTAATTGAAACTTGGGTCTCTTTCAGCTGCTGGGTCAACTGGTTGTTCTTGTCCTATATTTATTTGTTCAGAAGATCGATTCTCGAATTGATATTGTCGAAATTCTTGAAAATAACCTCAAAATTTTTACTGAGCCTGGACTAAACGATGGATAAGGAGAGAATATTGCTAAATGTTACTTCCTAAGTCATTGTTATTGACATTATTAATTTACTGAAATTTCATTTCTCCATGATAAAATTAAAAGGGGCGAGGAGTTTATCCAGCTTCAAGGCCTATGATAGCCACTTGCAATATCAGGAATTGCAGGCCAAGCTATCTTTCAACAATTAACAATTGAAAGCGAATGAATAGATGATGAGATAGCTCAGAAAGACATATTAGCAGCTCGAGTAGTAATTCACGAAGTAAAAGAAATCAAAGGCACAGCTAATCAAATAAAATTAGAATCTTCGGCACAAGCTGACCAAACTATCCGCTAATTTATAGCATCAAACGCTGGCCAATTTCGCCTTGCAAAAATTGCAAATTTAGAAAAACTAGACAAGCAAAATCCCCAAAAAAAGCAATGTTGAAGTGTCTGGCTAAATTAACTTGCTCTCAAGGTATCATACATAAATAGAGAACAAGCTGCTGAAGATCGGCAAACTGTCTGAAATTGTTATTGCGAAAAATTAGATAATTTCAGACCTGGAAGATAAGCTTTCAGCCAATCAGCAGGAGCTTTAGAGAATCAAGTAGCTCAAAGTAAAATTAAAATAATAAAATAAAATGCTGAATTTAAAGCTTTCAGGGAGCAACGTTCTGATCCAGAAAATAAGCAATTAGAATAGTAAATTGAAGGATAAGGAGACTAATTCTAAGGTGCAGAAGAATGTAAGTGTTAGGAGTAACTAGTCAATAAAAAAACTGGAGTAATAAAGGAAAAATCTTATCGCTTTCGCCAACTAATTAAGCAACAAGTCTAAAGTACTATCAAAGAATAATTAAGCACTAAAGCTTAGAATTTAATTTCTTGAAAATCAGCTCGAAGAGGAGAGATCCTAAAGTTAGAAGAAAATTAGCCATTTGCAGAATTAAAACTCGAACTGCAATCTCTGTCTTGCTAAATTGAATTAGCTTCTGCAGGAGAAGCAGAACTCCTTATCTCTGTTCCTCCAAGAAAAGGCCAAACTGCAGACGGATGTTTAATCCAATTCTAAAGATATCATGAACTACTTCTCAAATTTAAATAATATCCTCAAATGCTAACTCTGCAAAAAAATATTGAACAAGCCAGTCACAATAATCCCCTGTGGACACTCGTTTTGTTTTGGCTGCAAGTCAGGCTATTTCAATAACTGCAAAACGTGTGGACCTTACGTAAAACTAGATGTAGTCTACAGAAATGAGGTGCTGTAGTAGCAGATCAAGCTCAACGCAAAGCTGTAAGAGCTGTTTACAAATCTAAAAAAATTTTGGGGATGATTGCACAATGGAAATTGATTGTGTCATCGCTGCAGAAGCTATTTCATGGCCTATTTCAGCTAACAGAGACTTTATTTGGGAAATCTAATCCCCTTGTCTTAAAGGTTTTTCATTCTTAGGCTGACTCTATTGAACTCATTTATGAGTAACAGCAATTACCTGTTGCGCTATTACAATAAGCCTACTTACTTGACTTATTCTTATTTAAACTTCTTTATAGTTTCCTTAAAGTTAAGGGTGATTAAAGATAATACCTTCTACTTGTCAGTGTTGATAATGCAGTTTAGAATGCCAAGAGTTTCGATTGATTTATTGAAAAATTATTGGATTTTAATAAGAAGGGCTTCAACATCAACTATTTGGATGGGTTTCAGCTAAACAACTTCATTCGACTCTGTAAATTCAGTTACACTCTCTTGGTTTATAACAAGTTTTTCGAAATATTAAAATACAAATTGTGTTTACTTGGCAGATTTTTCCAAGAGGGTTTTTTTATATTATTATTTTAATTTTCTTAGCTTTTAAGCCCAATCTGTTTTTTCTGAATTGAGTCTTTAAAGATGCAATTTGTGGTGATTGTTAGATGTCTTAAAGGACTTGACTTGACTTTAATAGATTTGTTCTAACTTCATTAGATTTCCTTGGAAGGACCTATATTATTTGTTGAGCTAATAATATTTACTATTGAATTGGGGTAGGAATTATTTATTGATGCCTTAAAATTACGGCCTATTAAAAATATTGATTTCTTTCTTTAATTTTTTATTTATTAAACTGTCTATTTCAATTTATTTAGCTTTTATTATATTATTCAAATCATTTATTTTTTTAACCATATCAGATTAATTTGATTGGAGCTTTGGGATTACCACTGAATGATAACATTATTGACAATATGCATAAACCCATGTATTCACGCTGTTTGCATAATAAAAGTATGCGTTTACGCCTAAATAAGCTCCATTTAAATAATTAGACTGATTAATACTAAAAGCCTGACCAAATTTCTTACTGCAATTTGCACATTGAATTTCAGTCTGTGATGACTTTACTAAGATATATGAATTAGGATATTGTCCATAGGCGCTTGTTGTAATACCGTTTTTTGTAACAGCAGAGTATGTTGGCAATCCTATACCAGATCCCCAGACAGTTCCTCCTGAACAGTTGCCATTGCAATACAACAATTCTCCACATTAAGGCTGAGGTGCTCCATATGATTTACACATATATAAATAATAATTGATTATTCAAGATTAGGATATATTATTTCATATAGATTTTAGACCTTTACTTACTTTTGAAAGCCATTAATTCTAGCTTTTTAGCTAACCGTACTTCAATTTTAACTCATTAAACTCCCTGCAGCATACCGCTATTTACTATTTTTCCATTGGAAATTCCTGTCGGAGAATGCTAATAGCCTTATCAAATTTTTATAAAGAATGTTCATAGAGACCCTGGTGGACGTCGAAGCGAGCCTTGCCTACTAGGAGTTTAACAGACAAACGAGTAAAATTATTTTACCTTACCAGAAGTTATGATATCTAGTAGTGATAGTTAGCCTAAATCCGATATTTCTATTTTAGATGGGGGCTAGGGGCATTAGAATATAAATCGCTGTAAATGTCTGCAACTTTGATATGCAGGCCCACATACGCTTCAACATGCTACTGTCTCCATTTGAGGCTTAGCAGATCCTTTTCATAATTCTGAAGGCAAACTAGCAGGTCAACTGTTTATTTCCCCTTGGTTTCGACCAATGATTTTGATTCAATCTAGCCAAGCCTTATTTTTAGCATGGCCAACTTGACCTAATTTTGTTATTTTTTCATTTAGCTCATTATCAAGTTCTTGGCTTCTTAGTATTTCTGCATTTTTACAAGGTAGTCGCTGTAGTGGATTATTTTTTTTCGGCTGAGCAGGTGGGCTGAAAGCTTATCGTATTATTCGATTTATTTACATACAAATTTAGGTAGACCACTGTCTAACTGCAGTACGGTTTCTTGAGTGTGCTTGGTATGCTCGAAATAG
This sequence comes from Craspedacusta sowerbii, assembly GCA_003687565.2. Lineage (NCBI taxonomy): Eukaryota > Metazoa > Cnidaria > Hydrozoa > Limnomedusae > Olindiidae > Craspedacusta > Craspedacusta sowerbii. The sequence continues at coordinate 25,763 of QQSS02048880.1, forward strand.
TTGCATCCACAGAATATTTTTTTAGGACATAGGGAACACCTGATATAGAATTTACACCTTTAGCACAAATAGCTGGAATTGAATTTCGATTAGGACCTCTTTTTGAATTAGCACTGATCCTTATAGGTGATTGGACTGCCAGTTATCTGACATTTATCTTTGGTGAAAAAGAAAAAACTTTATTCATCCAAAAGCCATTTTTTATATGACAAGCAATCCATGCAAAGCTTTTTTTTCCGTTTCGAGCTTATAAAGTAATCCTTGCTTTCGCATTATTCGCAGCTTTTGTTTAATGAATTTATGAAGAATAGTTGATCCTTTCTATTAACAGCATTCATGAGGACATCCTCCAGTCCGTAAATTAATTAGATGCATTAACACTACACATCTCCACTAACTTTCACTTTAGAATGTCGAAAGGGCCTGAGCATAGAGAGATAATTGAGAAGCACCTACCTTCTCTATTTTATGTGCTAATTCCAGATATGGCAAAATCCGCTTTCCATAACATGTTTTCCTTACTGCTGCTATTTAGCTATGTAGATCACAAGCTTCAAAAGCAGTTTCTAGTTTTTCGCCTGCTACCTTATTTTTATAAGAAAATTATTGCAAAGTTATTAATTCTAAGTTGTTATATGAGCAGGCAAGAAGATAATTGGATTCATAAAGCTCTTTTGCAATTCCAGAATATCTCGAGAATTTAAAATAGTTCCAAGAAAAAGCACATGTTTGGTCTCCTTTCGCCTTTATAGGGAGAGTGTCCTAATGGCCCTGCTCAGGTCAGATATCATGATTCTAGCTTTAACAGACTAGAGATAATTGCATTGTTTGGTGAAATAGTTGAGACTAATTAAGTTCTATCTACAAAACTTGATGATTTCGACTGGCTCAAATTCGATTGGGAATTCCCTGCAGCTTTTACATGTTAGTTATCTGATAAGCCTCTCAAGTCCTATGATATTTTGCATTCGTTACTGCTTATTGCTCATTTACCCCATCAGCGACACCAGAAGGTGATAGTAGTTTGATGCAGGAGAAATTTAATCATCTATTTGCTTTACAACGAATTCAGTTGTAGGAAATGATAGAATGCTGTGAATAAGTTCCTTGGGACTTGAATGTATGTATTTAATTTGCAAGTTAAGTTGTTGGTTCATAGCTAAATACTTCTAACGCTAAAAACAGTAAATCAAGAGGTTCCTGGGAATCCTCTTTTATCTCAATAGGACAGTAAACTTCTAAGCTATCCTGCCATTCATGATTATATCTGATGTCTAAATGACACAGTAAGTGGAAAGAAAAGCTAATGCCTTTTCGGGGTCCTCTAGGACGACCACATTGGCATATTTATTCAGGATCTTAATCTAATTCTCATTGTTCTTGGGATTGTCGATCCAGTAGATAGTTCTTTTGGAGTAGTAAGGAACTTCTTGCAAGTGCCCTGCTTGATTATTTTGAGCATTTATCATATAAATTAATTTAATTATTGCTTTGCTTAATAGACTATTGCTCATTGAATTAATCTAATTATTCATTGACATCAGTTTTAGACCTACATCTCTCGACGTTGCTTTTTGCCCTTTGTTCGTGCCACTTGCTCCTCAGCCTCTACTTGCTCCTAGGCTTAAACCTACCTTCTCTTAACTTTCTACTTGACAGCTTAATCTTGAATTCGATGCTGGTGTTTCTCAAGTTCTCGCATTTTGTCGTTGATTTTATGTGTTTTGGCTAGTTTCATCCTGTTAGCGTAAAACTGATCTTCTCTCCTTTTCTTGATCTTGCTGATCTTTTTCATAGCCTTAATGGTATTGACATAAAGCTCTCTGTTATAGACGACAGGCTAATTTCTCTTTTTTTCGAACTCCAATGTGGTGTCTTCAGCTAGCTACTTGCCTCTGTTTTTCCTGTAGGCCTTTGTCCATTTTACTTTATTAGGGTTATGCTTGGCCTTGAAATGCCTATGACATTTAGACCTGCAGAATTTAAATATTTTACAGTCGTTCCTGACAAAGCCGACTCCATGGCCAGGATAGATGGGTCCCGAGCAAAAGTAGCACTTCTCGATTCTCATCAACAATATTAAATCAGGCCAATGAATATTTTTGAGGTCATTTGAGGTCTCCTTTGCAGGGGAACGCGTCCTTAAGATTCTATATCACTTGTAATCTTGTCACTTTTAACATCGACCAGCTTGCCGTCCTTAAATGTCTTGAGCTTGAAGCTGATTTTGGTGCGATGCTGGACGTTGGCGGGAAGTGCACTGCTTAGGTTATTACGGAATCACAGATTCGATGGCCGCAGTCAGGGTGCGTATTAAAGGCAGTCCAGCCTTCTTGTACGAGTATTAGATGCACATTATGGAATCTAATTAAATAGCGCTTGATTAAAACCAAATAAAAAAATAAATTTAACACTATGAAGCAGCCGACTGCACTTAGATCGCGTCTCGCTTTGAAGGCACTTCAAAAGCCTATCGCGCACTTGCCCAGGAGGCCACTTAAACTCTGGAGCACTAAGATTTAAGAAGTAGTTGGAGCTGCCGATGATCAGCTCGCTAGAGTGAAGGCTATTCTTAGTAGCCTGCACTGACCACTGTGATTATGTAAAATCATTTATAAATCTTATGGAGCTGTCTAGTTTTCTTCCTGCCAATATCAGCTAAGAGAATCCAGTCAAGATTGTTAAAGATTCGTAAAAAGATATTTTTCATTAAATTGTCAAGGTTCAGGATGCTAATACCTTTGCGTTGCATCAGGCCTTGCGGACTCACTAAGATTGCGGGGCAGTTCAAATTAAATGGCTAAGACAATTTAGGTCAATTTTCAAATAGATATTTGCTTTAATTGAAATTGAATTATGGAATCATTGAGTGGACTGACGAAGAACGGGGTCTGCAAGAAGTATGTTCACAATAAATGTACTGCCAATCCTTGTCCCTACCTTCATTCCAAAAATAAAATCAAGACCTGCAATAATTTCTAAAAAGGTCAGTGTGCCTATGGAGAAAACTGTGATTTTAGCCACTAAGTTAGCATGGTCTGCAAATACTTTCAAAAAGGCAAATGCAAGAAAGGTCAAGAGTGCTAGTTCAATCACGTCTACAAGACTTGTCCGGCCTACGACATGGGATTCTGCTTTTAAGGAGATAAATGTGAGAAAAAACATATCCCCCGCAAATTGTGCGAAGATTATCGCTACGGTTTTTGTCCGAAAGGTCCCAGATGCGACAAGCAGCACCCAAAGATCTTCAATGAATCAGATGTATAATTTACCAAAACTCTCTTTGACCTTCTAAAAAAGTCGATCAATATATGCGTTTGTTATGAGTGCAGAGTGATTGGACACAAGGCCCCTAACTGCTACTAGCGCAAGGACATAAAACCATAGGACACTTACGACTGTGCAATCTGCAACAAAATTCACAGTTTCGACTACGTGTGCGCTGAATGATGAATATTATAAACACTATGGATCATTGGTCTTAAAGACTCGATTAGGACGTGTCTGGATCCTAATATGCGTCTACTTTCATATTGAGAAGTTTATCTTAGTAATTGGCGAACTCGCTCTATGAAATGAAGGCGTTGCACTCCAAACATTTGTACATTAGGAGCTCGAGTTAATTGACCTATGCACAGGACACGCAGACCAAGTCGCCGAACACCTCGTTGGAAAAATAGAAATCCGAATAGAATTTGCTGATGATGAGTAGCGAAATCAGTACAATTCTTGTTATATTGTTACCGATGAATATTAAGCCTATTAATGCTGACAGGCTGGAAGCTGGAATTACTTATTCGGTCGATGAAGATGAGCACCATGATTAGCTCCTGAGTTCCCATCTCCGTTTTTTAGACTATCAACTTTATGAAGTTCTAGAGAGTTATTTCGGGCTAACTGTAGGCCTCGAATAGGTCGCTCTATTCCTCGTTCTCCTCCGTTATACTCTCCAAGATAAGGACTATTCGCTTCAAAACTGGGTCTTAAGTGTTATTGAGTATGTCCTGCTAGCTGTTCATTTGAAATAATTATTATCAATCCTTCCCTTCGCAATTAACGATTAACTCGATCCGCCAAGACCGAATCGCTGTGTCCGACCTCATCTCCTCAGTCCTTAGACAAACAGACTAATAATACATCCTTTATAATTTGTATATATTGATTGAATCCTGTCTATGCTGTCCCCGACTAACTAAATTTCTGCAGTTGCTCAGCGACTCCAATGGAGGAGCTCTCTGAGGCAAGTGAACCATTAGGCCATCGGCAATTACCAACTTGCCCAAGCCTCCCTCGCCCAGCGCAATCTAAAAATAGATAAGATCCGCAAGTGGATCAACAAGGCCAAAATCCAAACCCGCTCCTACTAATAACTTCTCTAAGGCACTAAGTCTAATAACTTCTCTAATTACATTTAATAAGTCTGTGACGTCCTTGTGAAAATTCAATTTCCAAGTGAGGACATGCCCAAGCTCGTCCAGCTTATCGCTAACTTCCATCAGGAGTACTAATCCTTTAGTTCAGTCATTACTAAAACTCTATCCAGCTATGTCCTGGCAAAGGAATACCAAGATTAGCTGGCGAAGGCATAGCGGCAGAGCAACATCCTCAATCTAATGTGCTAGATCTTTATATGCGGAATCCCAATTAGTCTGGATAAGATCCTCGATCCGATCCGATAGATCTTTTCAAAGAACGTGGAGAAGGCGCTGCTTAATTTTAAGATTGTAGCAAGTTTTGTTGAGAACTACTCTTGCTAACTCCTAGGCCGAGACCAGTACAATTTACTCAAATAATATCCCAATCTCCAAAACCTCATCCCTCCAGAAAAGAAACTAAAGCTCTTTAATTTCTTCTCCAACTTCGTTGAATGGTTCGAGTCGCAATTCAAAGAGATTGTCTTGAAGTAGTACAAATGGGATACACGTACCCTTGAGGAACGAACTGAGAGTCTCATACTGCAGCTGCAGAAAGTCCACAATATTCTCTGCACTGAGATTAGATAGATCGAGCTACCCGAGTTAAAGCCCCAATAGAACCACCTTCCTGAGGAACTCCTGTACCGATGTGAAAATTAAGCAAAATTCTACACTGAGTTCAAAGCATTCGAAGTCACCAGCGTCAAAAGAAAATAGACTGAAGAGTAGCGGTCGAGATTCGTGGAGGAGTTTAACGCCTTCTTAAATCGGCACGGCAATATCGATACAATATAGAAGGCAGACTATTTCACAATGAACTTCCTTAAGACTTTTAATGAGGCTAAAAACAGGCGAATATTGCAGGAACACTTCATGGCCTATCGCAAAGATTACTATCAGGTGCAGTTCTGGTGCAGGTGTCTTGCTCAAATCAACCAGTCCTAAAAACACTACAGCTAACTAATTTTTTAGACCTTCAAGGATCAATATCAGAAGGCGAAGGGGAGCAGTAACAAAGACATAGAAAAGAGGAAAAGACTCATAAAAATATATTCCTAATTGGTAAAGTTCAGAGTTTTTATGCCGGAGAAGGCCATCGCACTGTTGCGTTAACTCATCGACAATATCACACCAGCCAACACCTAGGTCCTCACTGAGATGCTCGATTCATGTGGCAGGTATCTCTACGTCCATAGAAATTCTGATACAAAAATGAAAGAGACCCTATAATACCTGAGCAACACTCTCAAGTCAAAATTCTTCAGTCTACATCATTAGACATTCATCAAAAATAGCATGCGGTCAATAATCCCCGGCAGCTAGCCCAACTCAAAAAAAATAAAGAAGGAGCGCACAGAGCTGGAGGACAGGATCCGCCAGCTGATTCTGTTCGAGCTAAATAGCAAATCGATCTAGACAGTCTCCAAATAATTAGTGAATCTTGAGAGGGATGCTCTCTAACAGAAAATAGTATACAGGATCATCAAAACTGCTAAGATATACCCCTATGATGAGATCAGCAACCTGGCAGTTGTTATCCGATTGATATCGGAGAAGCTCTATTCAATAGTGCCTACACTGCTGATGGTGATCAAAGACCACTACAAGACCCAATTCGGCATATCCCCGCAGGACGACTTGGCCCTTATAAAGTTATTCGGCGAGCTCTATGTTTATTAGATAATCGACAAGTAAATGGTCGTCAAGTAATTCAAATTCATTCTGTAAGGTGCGACCAACAGAGTCTTACGAATCGAGATGTTTTATCACCTGTATTAAAGCGTTAAGCTGTACTTCCGGGGTTAGAGAGACTTCATGCTCAGGTTCGAGCTGTTTCATAAGCTGATTTAGTACTTTCACGGCACTTCCGACATCCCTCCCATAAGAATTAACTAGGTCGAAGACCTTGTCTCCTAATGCATGCCGATATTTTTCAGCTTGCTCAACCTCCAATACTTCCAGCTGTTCGTAAAAAAATCAAAAAATTTCAGCGGCAGTCCTCTTTAATTCACGAAATACTTCAACTAGAACATCAACCAGATATTAAAATAGGATCAGTAAGCTTTGCATATCGAAGAATAACTGAAATAGAAATAGCCTGCCGAGGTTAGTCCTCCCGAAGAGAAGACTGTATTGGTCGAGCAGGCTTAGCTCTAATAACAGCTGCAACTTTAGCTGGAAAAATAGTTGAATTAGCTTATTAAGGTCGAAATGTAGAACAGTTCTAACAGAATAATCAAGCCTATTAGAAGCTAGGATAAGAGAGGCGAAAAGAAGAAGGAGACCAAGGGCAGGACACTGCTAATTCGGGAGGGAAATCAAACAGTTCACAGGCAGATGGGGGCTTAGTCATGAATGCCTCCACTCTTCAGCTCTCACTGCGTGACTGAGCTATGATTAGAAATTTCATATTTGTCAATAATTTAGGTTAAGATGCGCTTGTTGATATCGAGATTTTCCTTATTGCGACTTGCGAGGGGCCTGATTTGGAGAGGAGCTGCAAAAGTGAGTTCAGGCAGAACATTGTCCATCGTAATATCCGCTGTTTAAGTTTTCAATTATTTGTCTTATAGGGGTCTGAACGGTTTAATGACGATCGGATTCTTAGTTGGAACTTTGATGCTTTAGGGCCTGGGTTTTAAGATGTGGAAGATGGCCTTTGTCTTCTACTGTTCGTTATTTTAAAAATGCCGTAAGGATGCTGAGTTCGAGGCATTCCGCTTGCAAGAGGACGCCAAACAGCTGAAACTGATCATTGCTTTCATCTGTCCATTTTGCGACAATTTCAGGATCTTATTCTATTGTGTCACAGGAATTAACTAGCCTTTGCATTCGAATTATTTGATTTGATTGGCTTTCCCCTCCAATGCTAGGCTGATAGGGTAGTTCCTTTGCAGAGTGATTTGGAATTTGATAGCGATCGGCTGCTAGTTTGAATAGAGATTGATTGTCTTCGGAGTGGCCAGCTCTTCCCCTCCTTGCTTGACAGCAATTATAATAAAGTCGATCGCCTTACTTACTTTGACTCTATGAAGATGCAGCCTAACTTTCATAATAACGAATCAATAATGCATTAATCAATCATTGCTACTCTTTTTGGTTAATCAAGTAAAGTTTGTGTTTGACTGTGCCTGGTCCGACCGCTAGTAGGATGAATGCCAGATAAAATGTTAGCATCACTTATGGAATCGCCATTCCTTTTGTCTTGAACACTAGATTCCCTGGAATCTAGAGGATAAGGCCCACTCCCACTACATGAGGCAGGTAGTAAAGTAGCTTGTGGAGGTAGGGTAGTGAATTAGGATTGTTGGTATTGATGATATTGGTAAAGTGCCTAAGTACCATCAGTTATATGATGACCGAAATGAAAGTTAAATTGGCTCCAAGCACATGCAGCGGCCAATTCATATCGCCTGCACTGGAGATGGTTGAAGTTGAAAGGCAAAATCCCACAACGAAAACAACTTCACATATCCTTAGAACTAGATTGGGAGGGTTGAAATTTTAGTTTCTAATGAATCCTTCTAAGAGCCTCAATGAAATTACTATAAAGGGCACCAGAAAAATCATAGTCGACCTGAAGAGAATGTACTAGGGGAAGTAAAGTCCAGTATGAGTGATATCTGTGTAGGGGAAGTAGGGGACATGCTAATACAGTCTAGCCACTAAGTAGGAGAGCAGGACGGTGCCTGTCAGGAGGGCAAAGGTGAATTTAGGGATGATTGAATTATTAATTCGTGTTTTAATCTTCATTATTAAAAGATTTTTTTAATTTGAACTATCTGACCATTTATAGTAGATTTGTAATAAGATCTATCAAAAAAAAGAATTTTTTTTAATTTTTTGCTATAATAATATTTTATTATTTTAATGTAAATAATCTTTAAATTTTTTTAAATGGGCTTTATTCTTTTAGATGAATTTATATTTTATATTATTTTGTATTTTCTAATGAATTTTGGAATATGTCTATCTTTATTTAAGCAGAAATTATGATCAGGCGTTATTGTCTTTTTCAAAAGAATTTAGGACATGCCTAACATAATTTAAAACGGCTATTATTTTTTCAATTTTTTTTTTATACGGCCTGCCGATAATAATTAAGTATGATATTATTGATTTTAGAGGGAACTTTTTGTCAGACCACAATAGACAAAAGCACCTATACTGACATCTTTAAGACCGAGCTACCCAATCCAATATTTTGTGTTCCGACCTTCAATAATGGAACAGCCTTTTTTTAGATTGAATTTTTAAATTTCAATCAACAAAAGCTGAAGGGGAGCTATCCTACAACCAGCATCCTCGGTTGCTCCTGCCAAGCGGCTTAATTGATAATGAGTGGTACCACACCGACTTATAAGCCCATAGGAAAATACAACGATTCCCCATGCCCAGGTATAATAATCAATAAAACGACAAATGCCCAAGTTAAATTTATTAATAATATTGAAGTAAGTTGCACAAATTGCCCTAATAACATAAAATATCCCAGAACTACCATCCATTTCCACGGATTGGAAGTGAGCTAGGCCTCGGACGGCTATCCCATGGCTTATTACAATAAGCTAGGCGAGCAAGGGCCAGATTACAAAAGTCCTTTAAGTAAGAATAAAAATTAATATGTCCATTAGATAAACGGTAATCAAGGTATGAGCTTCTCCTTTTACCACGATCATATGATGGACTAGACTCGCCCTCATATTTCGCAAGGCCTCTTTGGTTTTTTCCTCATCGATTATTTCTCCTCTATATAATCTTTTAAATTGCCGAAATTATAGTACACAAGGATGATGCTCATCCAAGATCTCATCTTTACTGCTGATGGGCAGATTTATCAAAATTTTCCTTAGTATGATGGCAATTTTATGTTTGTGAATGGGATCGCTTTCCCTAAAATAGAGGTTGTAAAGACCACCTATCGATTTTCCATCGTCAATGCTTGCACAGACCGGACCCTAATCTTGCGGCTAAAATAATCAAACGGTAATTATCTCTCTTATAGTATCATCGGCTATGGGCAGGGTTTGGGTCAAACAATATCCGCTAACCAGTATACCCTTATGCCTGCAGGCCGAGTCTAGATACTTGTTGATTTCAATTTGGCATCGACTTCGTCAATTACTTTAGTAAACGAGGCGACTCACCCGTTCACCCTTGGCCCACCTGCAGTAACGCCCTAAATCGCACGTTTCACAATTAATGCTCAGATAGTGGCCTCCCTAAATTACCAGCCGATAATAGACTACTCGTACATTTAGGTAATAAAGGAGCAGAAGGTGGATAATGTATATTAAGTTGTAGTCGTATACTTGCCCAACTTTACGATGTATCTCAACGGGCAGAGCATGACGCAGCAATTCCAAGTCTAAAATTTCTAAGAAGGGCAGATTATTTAATTCATTTTCGTCAATCCCAACATTCTCATCCACCAGATCCATCCTCATCTGTTCGAGATCATTCCGTATAAAGTATGCAAGTGCAACTCGTTGGCTTATGTGGCTGAACTATAACGACTCAATGGTCCCACAGCAAGTGCACCTTATAAAAAGGCTTTAATCCATCCCAAGATTTAGAGGTATGAATATGATTGCCAAACAATAAACGCCAATGCTCTTACTGACATGCAGAATGTCCTGGGTAACTAAGTCGTTCACTTCAAAGCCCGATTTGCTAGCAGAAGTGGAAATTACTTGAATGTTAATGGAGGGAAGTACGTTATCCATTGTCATATGCTAACACACTAAGACTAAAAAATGATGATCTATTTTGTGGCCAATAAATCGACATTGAACTTGGCGGCAATAATAGGTGGGGCTGTGGGCGGTGCTGTATTACTGATCATTATAATTGTCGGGGCTGTGCTATTATTTAGGAAGAAATAATAAGTAGGAGCTGCACATAAATAAATTATAGTACAAACTGTTGTTTCAAATCTTGATATTTAGTGAATTAGCCTATTATTTATATAATGCAAGTAGTCCACAATTTTGGCGAGCCCTTCTTCATAATATGGGCAGTGGTGCTGGCCCTGAGTCTGGGGGTGAACTGTCTGCTGCTTGTGAAGTACAGGAGGGACCAGAAGAGGCTGAGGGATAGGCTGCACAACTTCCATATCAATGACATTTCGTGAACTCTGATTACTGATTATTCCATAGACTGGACGATTAGATATTATATCATAGTAGATAGCTAAGACAGGAGCTTCGTATTTGACTATTCTAAATGAGCTGCAAAAGTAACATTTGATAATCGCCTCTTCCAATTATCTGAGCTTTCTACTGTGTTTCAATTTGATTAAGTTATCATTTGTTATAAATGTCATGAAGGTCTATCACTGCCAGCTATTTCAATGACGATAATAAAATATTAATGCATAAAAAAAAATACCTGCTCATAGTCAAGCATTAGGTAGAATAGCAGAGCTCGCCTTATTTCTCCAGCTCAAAGCCGGTTAGTAAGAAGCCCACCATGTAAATATCGAGGTAACTAACAAAAGTTAAATCGATCAAATCTATTTACAGCCGACAGCACACCAAGTCCGAGAAAGACCTTTTCAACAAAGAGTCACTCTCTCCCTTTTTCAAATAGGAGGTCATTGAGCACTTCAATCCAAAGATAACGTGTAACATTGAGAAATACCAGCGAGTTTGGAGTAGATTCCCGTACCTACAGAAGATCTAGAGTCGACTGGTGATGCCGAAGCTGCAGCGAAGGAGGTTTGAAGCTAATCTAAGAGTTTACAGTCTGCCTGCCGTAAAAATCAGAAGTATAAATAATAAATGATAAGTCATTCCCTACTTTTTATGAATTTTTGCTGTCCTCTCCTCTTTTTCACGATCTTCTTGTTCTTGTTCCGGATGAAGTCCTATAGCTTCCCTTCTCCCTACAGTCGCTATAACCTTTTCTAGGCCACTCGCTTCTTAATCTCCTTCTTTTTGAGGTGGAACTACGAGCCGCTGAGCCTGGAGTGACCTGAGTGCTTGTGCTCTCTGACTATTTACTTTTCCATTTAAATTTATTATTATTTCCTGATTTGCCCCTTCAAAGAGTCTAATTTTCGCTTTAAAAGTTCTTATTACTCATATGAGTGGACTGACTTAAGAGCCTGCTCTATCTTTATTATTTCATTTTTACGAACCTCCTCGAGGAAATTATAAGACTTTTTGAAGAGGTCATTGTTTAATTTGCCACAATGTTCCTAAAACCTTGGGTCACTTCTCCATTTCTTTTTTGTTTAGAAGATAGGTTGGAACTTAGGTACTGGCTGTCTGGCAGATCGCACTACAGGTCCATTTTTGGTTTGTTTAAGCTCCTAAACGTGACCAATATTTTTGTAATTTTTTGGTTTGGCTTGGATGAGTTGCTGGATAGGACATTTCTCTAATTTTTGTAGAATATAGTTCTCTTCTTAGTCAAGTTGCTCCATTAATGTAATTGATAAATAATTTATCGAAAGCAATCAAGGATCCGTTATGGCCGCTAGAGTGGTAGCTTCCCAAATACGTGCACTAAATCACTCTCAAATTGTTCCTACATGTTTTCGAGGAGTTGAAACTTTCCAAGGAGTAGCTGAAATCTCTTAAGCAGAATAGTTAGAATCACAGTAATATTCAGACTCAGTTGAGAGAAGCCATGAAGCTAGTATGCAATAAAGTTAAAGAAAACGATTAAAATAACGGAGTTATCAGCAGTTAGCACAAGGTACTGGGCACTTCTTTGAAATAAAGTCAGAAGCAGCTGACATCAATCTAGTCAAGATTAGGCTAACTCACAGTCAACTACAAGTCGACACTACCGTCATAAATCTGCCAGTTGAAAGAGGAGTTTATTCAGCAGATCACAGCCAATTCAAAGGACACTCACAAACAGAATTAATAGATTAGTCATAAGTTGCATTAAATAGCCAAAAAACTCAACCATTTTCAAGAGGAATTTGGTGAGAGGAATAAACAGCTTGACAAAACTAAGTCAGATGTGGCTTTACTTATCAACAAAGAGAGTAAGCTGCAGGAAGAGACCAGACTGAGCATCGACCTGATAGAAAAATAGCTAGGGAGGAAGATGGAGATGCTGAAAGACCAAATGACGAGCACCCACAGCTTCATTGGAACTCTAGTGTAAAGTGTGAACCAAACAAAGACATACTTCGCTGATTCCCTAGTTTAGAGTATCTAGAAACTGCATTCTACTCTTAAATAGATATAGGACTAGCAGAAGCATCTGCGACAAAGCAAGTTCGAGCATGAAAGTGCCAAGGAGTTGGTATCTAGGTCTGAGCTGTCCGCACTCCTAAGAGATATGTGGAACAAGACCGACAGACTAGAGCACCATTCTGGTTTTCTCTAAGAGAAGACCAAGCATCTCCTTTCTTTCATTTAGTAAGAAAATTAGCGCCTTGTCAAAAAGATTGCCCAATTGTAAGCTTCCCTCTCTTAGAAAATCAATTTGGACTAAGCCATTAGACTCATGAGTGGCAAAGTGGGCAGCTAAGACTTCAGGGATTTCAAGCTGAAATTAGCGGGAAAGGTGAATGTGCTGATGGAGTTCAAAGAGCAGAGCGATAACATCATTTAATAGTTCAGACTAAGCATCCGTGATGTTATTGTAGCCAAATACTTGTGGTCGGGATAAGGATTCAGAGATAGGCTGATCTGCTGGAATATGCAAATGCACAATTCTAAGCCCTAGATTTACCTGTGGGACTAGCGTAGTTCGCATATAGTGATGATTACTTCTCCTGGGATCTATCATATTGTGATGGTCTTCTATGCAGCCAAAAGGCCGAACGTAAAATTGATAATAAACAGCAAACCGGTAAACCTGAGCTCATATTGGGCTTATTTTTCCAACGGAAAGTTAAAGGATAAGGAAATCTAGAATACTATGAGTGGACATCGCCTTGACGATTATGTGCTCCTGTCCGAAAAGGCCAGACTCTCGGTGGAGTATCAAGGTTAGGCCAAATAATCCTTTCTGATGTTGAGGAGGATGTGATACCAATTTAGATTGATTTGACAACTAAATTCTATGATCCGGGCTTTGATGGCTGCAAATAATTTGAAAGCAAATTGTGTTGAAATTAATATGAACAAGGCGGATACCGAGGAAATACTGAAACAATTTTCGGCCTTTGTGGACACACTCAAGCTGAATGCGAAACCCGAAGTAGCATCTGAGGAGAAAAAGTAATAGTAGTAATAGATTTGTTAACAACATCGGGAAGAAGGTAATTAACCGCGTCCTCGACTTCCAAAAAATGGTGGAGGAATTCAAGGAAATCCAACTCAACGAGACTCAGATTGAACTCATATCTAAGTGGATCCAAGGAAAAATTTAGACCAAAGATTCCCATGAAAAAGAAAAAACTCATAGGCCTGCCCGGGTTCGGTCTCGGTCTAAATCCCCCGCTCGAAAGGACTCAAAGGACAGCAAAGAAGGGTAGACGCCAGCCCAAACTGGCAAAGTAGTTCAGTTGCTAATTAGACTCGCTGTAAATACTTTCCTGACTGCAAAAAAAAAGAATGTCCTTTCTTCCATCCAAAGGAAAATTGTACATTTTTCCCTAACTGCAGATTCAGATCGGGGTGTCTAAAAGTGCACCCTCTATGCAGGTTTAAGGACAGCTGCAATCGGCACGACTGCCCATACCAACACGGCTGGCATAAACAGCAAAGCATAGACGCCTCATTGAAGAACCCCATTCTGATGATGATGGGAGCTATAGCAAAGCACACGCAGCCCAGACGGCCAAACCGCTAGCAGTCAAAAAAACGGCATGAAAAGAAAGCCGAGACCCCTGAATGATTTATTAAACTATATTTATCCCTGGCCATTTAATTTATTTCTTTATGAACAATAGAATACTCAACCCGACCTTGTACTCTCCTCACCAGCCAGTCTACCAATGTCTCATTGGCACTCTCTTCAGGCTTTGCCTTCTCCTCTATGTCTCCAGCTAGGTATCCCCAGTCCATCCCTACTCCTCAGGGGTTCCAAGGCAGACGCTCCTCCTCAGTCGAGCACCTCTCCCCCAGTCCACCGGTCAAGGCGTACACTCCTCCCCCCTTCCTTCTCCAGGAAAATAAAGTTCTCTAGCAACAAAAAATTTTCGAGCATCAGCGCAAAGGTTTTAATATCATAAATAATCACCCGGCCCACCTCTAGGAGACGATAAAGAAGTACCCCAGATTCACGCTCTAGCATACAATGCTCCAGAGGGAAGGACACTCCCCCTCGCGAGGTCGGTATTAAGAGCATCACTATGAGCATAGCGAGCAGTAGAAGGAGCGCATAGCCGGCAAGCAGACATAATTCGGCTCTAAGGACTAAACTCATAAAAAAGTGCCTCATTTGCCACAAATTTACCATCCAAAGTACTTCAATAATATGGACGAATTGCATATATGAACTTATCAATGGAATTATGATGTCATTTTCTGTTGTGTGCATTCGATTGCCGGTTCTGCACATATTATTTCTTGGAATCCTACAAGCACTGCCATTTCTTGTCAGCCAGCTGCACTTTCTTCTAGATTTTGTCCATACCACTGGGCTTACCCACCTACTTGACTATACTTCCTAACTACGAGCAAATCAAGATGCAGAATTTGGAGATCGAAGAGAGACTGCCTTTAGACTTGAGTGCGTAGTCGAACTGGCCTCGTAGATCAGTGTAGCCGTCCTTGAAAAAGACGAATTATTTATTATTTTGTTGGCCCACTACTTTGATATAAGCTTTGATCACTGGCTTATTTTTGCTATCAAAAACTTTCAGCTGCCCCAGGTCCTATTCGACAAGAACTTTTAGATCGGCTGCGAAGTAAGTCAGGTCGGCTCTCTTATTTCCTGCTGTTATGATGACCTGGCAGTTGAGGTTGGCCACTGACTTCGGAACTCTAACGCACAAGTTTTCTATAACATCATTGCTTTAAACCTAGATAATTTCCTCCAAAGTGGACTTGACGAAGGAGGTCTACTTGCAGCCAGTCTCGATCGAGGGGTTTCTTGAGAAGGCAATCTCTAAGTCGACTGGATAGTAGTTGATTCTTATCTGCTTGACATTTTTATAGGAGATCTTTATTTATTTGTTTTAGACGACTGCTTCTACGAGCTGCTGCAACTGCTTTTATTTCTTATTTTCAGTAGGGGCCACAGGGCCCTGGCCGTCAAATTAGGCGATCTGGTTGGCCACCTCGTAAAATCTATTCCGCCATTAGGAAATCGGATAGCCGAGATACTTTTAAATGAGGATACGAACCTGCTTGAAGTTGGGGTAGTCAATGAAGAAGTCTAGATAGGCGTGCAAATAATCGTATTGGAGCTTGCTTGCCACCTTCTTTTAATCGATTTTCAGGAAAACGTCAATCGCCTATTTGATGCGGTCTTGCAACAGAAGGAAGTATACAAATATCATTTGGTCCTATGCTTTTTGGTACCTTTCTGGTTTCCTGATGAGGTAGTTGAGAAATCTGCTGTATTTTTAATTGAACTGGACATTGAGGATATTCTGCTTGTCTTTCAAGGCGTGAGCTCTTTGGTTGACGATGGGGTAGAACTAGGTCAAGTCGAAGCTGTCGATTTCGACCAATCTGTTTTTCAAGAATGGCAGTCTCGACTTTAAGATATCTTGTGACCTTATGCTATTAAGATGCTCAGAAATGGCCTATAAGTCCTGGTGGTAGTAAGCAAATGACCAGACCACAGGCTCAAAAACTTTGCGCCTCCTTAGAATTTTGATGAATTCCTTGAAGAACGGCTCGTCTTTGAGCAGGTAGAAGATGTCATTGAAGTTGAGGACCTGTGTGTTTAATATATTTTTGGTGCTGACAAAGTTGAGGATATCCTCTTTCGTTCCTTTCTCGAGAATATCAGAGAGGGTCTCAAGCTTAGTTGTGCGCTTTTACTTTACCACCTAAAAGCTATGATCCAGAGACTTTGCCACTACTACCCCCTCGATCGCAGCACTCGCTGGCTGGATCCGGAAATTCCCTTGCTGTGGGAAGTAGAAGTAGAATTAGAAGGTCACTGTGGTGTATGGCTCGACGATCATCGTCTTGCTGTTAGAGTACTCCACAGTGTATATTGGCAAAGAGCCTTAAGGTATCTAAGCGAAGATCTAGATTTATTCCCTGATGGCAGTGGAGTTAGTGAGGACGACTTGGCAACCATAGGCCCTGTCCGTGAGGTACTATTGAATCTTTTTATCGTGCCACTGTCCGTTATCGTCCTGATAGACCCTCTCGTCCTTTATGAAAAACTTTTGGAAGATGGAGACCTGCTCACCTTTGAATGTAGTTTCCTTGAGCTCCTTTTGGAAGAGGATTCCGTTGCCTTTCATCTTTATAGTGTAGCCCTTGTCCTTGGCCTAAGGGGCTTAGCAGCTATCACAGTCTAAGTCGGTGAAGATAAGTGCGTAGATGGCTTCATGCTAATACTACACGTGGATGAAATTCTAGGATATAAAGTTGGCGCTTGACTTGTGTTCGTAAAACCACTTAGCCAAGTCAAGGTAGAAGAGCATGAATTAATTGCCGCAGTTGCTATCGATCAGCCAGTCCATCTCCTTGTACATCTTGGTGACTGGCAGCTAGGTGAATCCTTTCTGAAGACTGGTTTAGGATCGAAGCTGATTGTAAGCTGGGTTGAAGCAGTCGTTCATCGGCATCTAACATTATAACGCCGAACAATACTAATAACCTTGGTAATCGTCAAAATGCATCATATCCATTTGAGGTGCCATTTGTGCCATTTGGAGTTGCATCATCGGAGCTCCCCTTAGCATGGGCTGCATGTTTCTATTGCTCATAGACATCATAGAGGCTCTTTGCGCATAAGCCATACCTGTTGACTGATAGAAATGTTAGCCACCGCCACCACCACGTTATTCATAACATTAATCTCTTTCTGATGAACTTCTGCTAAATCTGTTTCTTCTTATGTTAGCTGTGGGCTATTTCGCATTTTGGCAGAGCACCGAGTCGAAGCTCCGTTTATAGACTGCCTTATCAGTCTACACATTCTTGCACTGCAGTTCCAGTAGGCCGAGCACTTTGGCGGCGAGTGTCCTGTCCTTATTCGCGAGGAAGAATATGAGACAGCACAGCTCCACAGGCCGCAGACTGCTAATCTTGGAGACTGTTGCATATGAGAGGAGTCTTTCCTAATCCTAGAGGAGGAAATGGTCCATGAAGGCCTTGCCTATCTTATTTTTCAAGGTGGGCTGGATGACCATGTTGAAGTACTAAGGGTCGTTGAAGAAGAGGAATAAGTTGGTTTAATGGCAAGGCATTTAGCTATACTTCTAATTTTTCTGTTAGACTGTTAGATCTCTCCAGCCCTTGAAGAATTAGAATTTATCAAGCTGCGACAGACTTATCCCTTTCGATACGCTGATTCCCTTTATCGTCTCGTAGAATTTAGCGTAAGAATCGATGATCCGCACTTCTGTGGAAGTGGAGTCCAGACATTAGAACACATCTTTTTCTCTTAGGAGTCCGTTGGTCCTTTGTAAAGAATAAAATTTCTTTTAGTCTAAGTTTAGCTTATGAGAAAGGTCTCTGGAAGTCAACTGCGATTAGGGCAGCCCTAGTACTTTGACAAGGTGGTTAAACTATGAGAACAAAATTATTGTGGCTGTTGAATAGCCTTTCGGAATTTAAAGTGAAAAGGATCCGTCCTTGCTAACTTCAAGATTGGAGATTAGTTTGCCTGGTTGTGAGATGAAGTCTTGCATCCTCGATATGCTTTTATTTCCAGCAGAGCCTAGCTGTCTTTTATCGGCTGAGGCGCTACTTGGAGGGCAAGCGTAGGATGAATTAGAACTACAAACATCTCCAAAGGCGCCTTCTCCAGTTATGTTTTAACTATTGGCTGTTGTGTTCCTAACAAATTCTCTCTTGAGAAGCAAGGATGGCTTTTAGAGAGTATTTCCGATGAAGGCAGTCTTGGATTTCCTTTAGATAACATATTTCAGCTAATCACCTATGAATCGATTGCTGTAAAATGAGTTTTTCTTAGGGAGTAGCGGGATCTGCCTTGAGGCTGGCCTGAACTGTTTGATCTTATCGAGCTAGTTCGTGAAGTTGGGGTCATAGAAATTATTGAGGTAGACATGATATCTGAGGTATTAAATGGAGTCTCCTTAAACTTTGCCAGATAGTTTCAATTTCTTATCAACCTCCTTAACAGTCAATGCGCGGATATCAAGAGAAGCTGTGGGCTGAGTTTTCTCGAGGAGTGAGTCCTCCAAGAGGATGAAGTCCGACACTTTTCGACCCTACAAAACTGTGATGTTTATTTACTTCCTATTGTTAATTATTAGTTTGTAGGAGCCTACTTCTAAATTTTGAACGCATAAGTACTACTTATCCTACTTGATTGAGTCGCTGAGGTCATTTATTATATGCCGGCCGCTCCGCAAGGTCAGGCTTCGGCGCCCTTCCATCAAATTTAGGAGTTTGAATTACTCGCCTCTGATGAGCTGTATTTGGCTGGGAAGCAATGCCTATGAGTAAGGGAAGTTCATGGAAAGCTAGCTTATTTAGATCTACCCTTGCTTTACAAAGTTAGAAGTTATTCTCCTCACATTCAATAAATGTCCTAGCTTGATCTGTCCATGTTCGTTGGTCGTCAAGCTTTTATCAACGACCCCGTGATAGCCGTTCAAGAATATTTTGAGATTGCAAGTGAGTCCTTTCTTGGGCTCACCATTCTTGCCTCTGACCTCTATGAAGTAGCCCTAGCTGTTGTACCTAAGATATTGGTTGGCGAGCTTGAATTAATTCTCATGCGTGTTGAGTGATATCGTGTTTTAAGCCTAAACAGTTATCTTCTAGCCAGCCAGGTTTTTGATGGTCACTGTTATCTTCACATTGATGTATTGCGTTTTCGCACCCACCTAGAAATCCAGAGGGATCTCCTGCAGTCTTGAGAGGTTTAGCTTCTAGATGCAGTTGGACGAGGAGGCGCCCTGGTAGTTTGTCACAACGATATTCGCTTTTGCATTTTCAATCACTGCGAAAGTGCATTAGAACTAGTTTAGATAAAGACGAGGTCTAATCAAAATTTTTCCACGACTGTTGAGAATCATGGACTCGTATTGTGGGACGCAAATCATTTCGAAGCGGTAAGTTTATGAGAGGATGCTGACGGAGTAGAGCTGGGCAATCTGGCCGTTGAAGGCAATAGCCTTAGCATTGAGTGGCTGATTCCTATAAGGAACTATAATATCTCCTTTCTAGTTTGCCTGGTATTTTTTCCCATTAATAAGGAAGAAAGTTTAAGGGCCTGTGCATAATTATAAGTCGTCGTTTAGAATATTGTAGATGTGTCCAACGACTGTCACTTTCTCTCTGATTAGAATCTTTCCTATGCGGATGACAGCTCTTGAGTGCAGACCTTCTCCCACGAAGTCGATTATGAAGACTCCTCTCCGGCTTTGAAGTTTTTAGAATTTGAATTATCTCTGAACGATTTGCACGGGAGGCTCATCGAACTTAAAATTTAGGGTCTACGAGGCCAAAAGCCCGTCCAGTTTGAGTTGCTAGTCAAATTCCTATTTGATGTTGGTGTAGTAATTCAGCATGTCAAGCTAATAGACTGACACCTCAAGCTTCTTAATATTCTTGGTCTACATTTTCAAGACGATGGATTATCCTGGCCTGAAATAATCAGGATTTGATTAGCTAAGGGTCAGCAACTTGATTTCCTTAAGTTGTTTGAGCTAAGTTGATGCAAAGTACTAATTGACATCTTTGACTTCCAGGCCTTGAGTCAGTCTGGTCCTGGCATAAATCTTAGATAGTTACTAGGGCTTGAACTATTTGAGATAGGGCAGTTCTTAATTCGTTTTGAAGTAGTTGGTTAGGTAGTAGTTTTAAACTACGGCGTTTGAGGGCCAGAGGTTGCTCCTGAGGTTGTGGATGCCTCTCCACTAAGTGCTGTTCTTTATATCCTGCACCTTCTTCATCTCGAGGTATTCCTAAAATGTTTACTTTGTCAGCTAGTCTACCTTCATCTTCAGATAAAGTTACTAGGAGAAAATGTCTTTTTGGAGGCCGATGCAGTTTGGCAATCTCGTTTTAGCCCAGTTACGCATTTCAAGCAGTGAGGCTATTCTTGCCTTCATATTGGCCTGCCCTTTGGGGTTGATCTTATCAGCACACAAGTCCCTCCAGAAAGTCTTCTGAAAGAGTGCGAAATAGACCTGAGCATGTGTAAATATTTACGGGACTTCCTTTATAAATAACTAAAGCTGCTGAAGTGTCAAGTTCTAAATAAGTCCTTGGGAAAAGCTCAGTGGCTTTTTATTAGCTATAAGGCCCTTATAATATTTTATTAAGAAAGGCATGAAGTTCGGTAACTCCACGCTCGTTCTGTTGATTGAGTTCAGATAGGGCAGCTGGTCCGCAGGTCTCAGCAGATCGGGATCAATTAGATGCTGGTCGCAGCAAATCGACCGCTTTAAACCTTCGGGTATCAGATTTTAGAGCTTGATAGAAGATTAATCTAGTTGGTCAGGGAACTTGACTGCCTCTGTGAGCTGTGAGCTGCCTGCTGAAATTTTGCAAGGCCTCTAGAAATTGAACTTGAAATTAAAGATTTAATTGGATAGGAAGTTTATGGCATTTTTTCTATCTTCAGGAGAAGTTTTCTATCCCGCCAAGGAGTTGAGGGCATCGATCAGTTGGACCTCTTGGTTTTTATTGGCGACCAGCTTGCTTAAGTAGGCCTTCTGCTAAGCCGGAAGATTTTAGGGGTCGAGATTGAGGTAGTGGATGAGAGTGATGAATTGGTACTCGAAGGAACCCTTGATGAGTGTGCCAAAGAAGGCCTGCTTGTCAGCAGCCATGATATAGTCCTAAAGGAGCTGTGAATCCATAATATCTTGATTATAAACGCTCAAATGAATTTTAGGACCAAGTTAAAAAGGCTTCATGTGCAGCAGAGAGTCAGCAGCAGCAATTAAAAGTCTCTGCACTCGATGCCCAACCGTCCCTCCTCATTGCAGCATTAAGGCTCCAGTCTAAATAAAAGGCAGCCCACTAAAAGCTCGCAGGTTAAGTCATCGAGCAAGTGGTAAAACTAACTCAATTAAATAAAAGAGCTGATCCTAAAGTAGAGGGTGAAGGCTATCTAAGAATATGATGGAATGAAAATCAAACTAATGATGCTGTAACAGTAGCTGGCCTCCGCTAAGAAGGCCAAAGAAAAGCGCTAGGAGGCAAGAGCCAAACAGACCCAAGACTAAACTACGATATACAACAAGCTGAACAGGATCCTGAGCGAGCTGAAAGTGTCAGGGAAGGAAGTCCTGCCGGAGGGGAAGGGGAGCAGCAGCGGGCTAAACCCCCTGCAGCGAGAGTAGATAATTGCAATCCAAAAGAAGATAATAAAAAAACTTTAGACTCAATTAGCAGGGAAATGATATGCAAGACTTCCGGAGAATAAGCTTCCATGAGCATTCACTTTGTCTCTTATTTATTCTTGCTGTGGATCGGGTTCTGTGTAAACATGTTCCGCATCGGCAGCGGCATTTGCATCATTCCTGGTTAACCTGGTATCAAGTTGTTTGGCAAGCTCAGCAGTCCTCCAGGGATCCCTGCGGTGGGCATTCCTAGGCCTCCAGTGAATCCAGGGGAAGGCATGAACCCAGGCATTGGCATGGGCATAGTCATTTTGGGCTTGTCCTTAGCACCAGTGGGCATGACAAGCACTCTTTATCTGATAAGATTTTGGGGGTTTCTCAGCTGTGTCTCCTAGTTCTTGTCGTAATGATCGAAATCCTCAAAGATGCTCTTCTTGAAGCGAGTGTTGCAGAAGATGGTCAGCATCTCTCTGGAAACCTCCCAGGGCAGTTCCGAGCAGTCCCTGCATTTGTCAACAGACGCACCTTGTGCATCCTTTAAATCTTTGAATTTTTTAGTGTTAATATCCTTGATGAAAAGCCATTCAAGTTTGAAATAACCTTCGAACTGATTTTTATTGTTTCTGACCCAGTAATTAAACTTGCCCTCGATGAAGCTGCTAATCAGCCGGGCTACTCCCAAAAAATAATTACTTTTACTGACTCCGAAAAATAAAAATGTTTATTTACCTACCGTCCTATACTCCTAGCCCAACCTTTTCATCATGTCAAGGTTGCTGGAGATGGTGGTCCAGATTCCGTATTTGATTGCCTTGTGGATGTTCTACTCGGTGCTAGACTTGATGATAATTCCATTGGCATCATCAAGATCGATGAAGTGCCTCTTGTCAAGGAGTAGTGATTTGAGGTGCGGAATATATTTGATAATTTTTCTGAGGTCTGCATATTAATCGGGTTAATTGCACTTGACCATTGGGAATTCCTCTTCTTCTCCCTACATCAACAATTATTAAATGAATAGATCGATCTCCAATAATATCAATAATATCTGCGCCTAAAAGTAAAAATTACAATTCTATAGAAAACATCAGCGCAGACTCCATTGTATATCTTCGATTATCAAGCTCACTGTCCCCTTTCTCCAGAATTAGGAACTGAGGAACGCAAAAAAAGTCGAGCTCAAAAAAATTAAGGACGAAGAAATCTCAAAGGAAAACGTTTCGCTTGCTAAAAGAATATTGTATTCCAAATCTATCGACACCTTTACGGGTGACAACTTCCTGAAAGAAAAACTTGACTAACACCTATAAATTCGCAGAAAAATTAAGTTATAGGAAATTGCCAGAAGGAACAAGGAGAACGTAAGGTGGATACGGTAGCAACACACTCGCTATTCTCTCCTTAACATGATGAATTAAAGGGCTAATACCCAAATTTACCTTTCTAATATTAGCAGAGTAAAGAAGCATCTTGGGAAATCAAGTATCAGGGAGTCCCGATTAAAAAAATAAAATCCCTTCTGTGAGACTGCGGTCGAGTAGGACAGGAATTAAAAATGGATTTACTTAGCCAGCCTTACAAGACTCAAGCCAATTGCCATAAGTTTAGAGCTGTTGTATTGTAAATAAAGATTGAAGATTGTGAGTAGGCCTCCGCTTAAAAACTAGCTAATTATTAGGATCGACCAGCTGGAGAAGATCGAGGGCTGGAAACATCAATCGCTATCTGCCATTCTCGAAAAGGTCCAAATATCGGACTAAAGATTGCTAATATGACTCATTTATTAGTCTTGAATGCTTGTTACTAGTATCTGAACTAGAGAGAGCCATTACTGCTGTCGTCTCTGAACAGCTACCCTCTTTTTGGCTATTAGATTTTTTCTTTTGGAATTTTGATTTGCATTCTGGATCGCATCTAATTCTACAGAGTGCTGATCCAGCGTTGCTTTCGCTGCAAGTTCCCCTAGTTTATTTTTTACAGCGTTATTTCTAGTTCCCTTATCTGTTCTTTAAGCTGTTCTTGATAAAGTTAAGCCTAGCGCTGCTCACAAAGCAGCTGGGCTTCGAGGTCCTAAAGTTTTTCTTTTTAAGGACTGTTAACGAGCGCTTGAATTATTTTTCGTTGTTGAATAAGAGTAGTTCTTGCTTATTAAAGAAGTTGCTATAAGCTAAGTTAGTCCATGATAAAAAGTTTAAATAAAAAACCTTAGGACATAGGCCGGGGTTTCTTGCGGCCAACTACAACATCTACGAACAAATTACGGCTGAAACACAAGGAAACTAGGGAGTTCAAGCGCTTTAGAGATGTAGACAAGTGCTAGAATTCACGATGCATGGATAATAATTTGCAGAAGTCATACTTCAACGTGTGTTACAGGAGCAATGTGTTTGCATGCCTATTCAAATTCAAAGAGCCCAAAAGAGAGAAGACTACCCTCAGTTAAGAATAATTCCCCGACTTTCTAGAGATTGAAAGAGGAGAAATCGCTTTAGGGAAAAAAAATAACAGAGGTGTACCTCCCTTTTGGAAGACTACTGGCCGCGACAAGCCCTCGGCTATCGAATTGAGGAATATGAACGGACTAACAGATTGCGGTATCTTGAATATCAAGAAGAAAGCAATCAAGCCATAGCCTAAAATTAGGAGATATCGGAGTTAGATTATCACAAAGCTGAACCCAAAAAATTACTGCATGTAGATGAGGATAAGACGTGGCTTATGATTTATAAAGGATAGGCTTTGGTTCTAATGGTTGAATCAATTTTACTTCTACAATTAAAGTGCCTAGATTCCTCGGCTGCCTAGGTATTTTAACACTTTTTAAGCGCTGTTTAGAGTTTCAACTTTAATTGTCAAACTTCTTTACCCTTTCTTTATGTCTAATATGTTAGCATCGTAGCCTAGGTAAAAGGCTGGATTTTTTCGTACTTTTTCCAATTGGTTGAAAATCTAAATTTACAAGATTTTTCTAACTATTTTGCTTTTGGTTTTACGGGTATGATTGGATCGAATTTTCTTTTAAGATTTTAATTGCTTTTGGGATGCCAATTGTTTTACGGACTTTGTTTAGTGAGTTGATTATAGCTTACTGACTACTTTTTTGGGCTATTATTTGATATCTTAAAGGACTTTACTCTACTAAACTTTTTAACGATAATTGAAAAAGATATTAGAAAATTCTTATGTCCTTTTGCGATATTTGTGGAAATTACGATCGAAAATTGCCTTTTCGTTCACTAATGTCTTATAGCCCTATTACCTTTGCTTTATGAAATGCTTTTAGGGATCGCTCTGGTATTTTCTGGGCAACTCATAGGTGATTAGGGAAAAATCCTTGTGAACCTAGTGAGTAGGCTGAGGCATCCCATAGAAAAATTAACGTGAGTGATCTTTCCTGATGAATGGCTTGGGGGGTGTCATTATTGTAAGGAAATCATATTCCATAATTTATTAAATTAAACAAAATTTAAACAATTAAAAGCATACAAGCTGTTTAGAGTACAATTTATAGTAATCAAATATGACTAATATAATATACCGACTCAATAAGAGTAAAATAAACTTCAATAACATTCTTAAAGTAGGTTAATCAGTTTGAATTGCCCTTGGAAACAACTGACAATCTTAAACGAAGGAGTGATGCACAGCTATGTCCTTTCTATTTCAATTTCTTTATTTTAATATGAATAATTTTAAAGTAGTAAATATACAATTGGACTGTATGCGGCCTTAATCTGCCCCCAGAATCCCAAGGAAACTAAAAGTATATACATCGCAAAAAAATAGGATTTTTTCACCCGAAGATTTAGCAATCTTTGTTGGAAATTCTGCTATTAAGACAGTTACAAAAACATTTTACTCCAGCAGCTCAAAAAAAAAATCAAAAAAGGCGATAAATAAAGAAAGCTAAGGAAAGCAGACAAGAAAAAAGATAAACAAGCTGACGATACTACAGGCGATGGGTTATCCCTATTGAATGAGTAAATAATTATGCATAATTAATAAGCGAGTCAGGATTAAAGATAAACTATTAGTTAGAGCGAATCCAACCGCAAAGTTAAATCCGAAGAGATAAAATCGCTAAAAAAAAAACTTGATAGGCTAAATGTCCCGAGTCGAGCCCTTAACCAAAAATGTTTTCAAATGGTCAAAATCTTAGTTGAATAAGTGTTGAGACTTAAATACAATAATCAGATAATGCAAGAAGAATTTCTTGCCCGTTAAAAAGATGATTTAGTTAGAGGATTGATGTCATCAAACTTCGGTCTTCAAGCTGAAAACAACAGACTCAATACACAAATTCAAAAGCTATTTGACAAATTTCAGTAAGGAAAACTAAAGGATTATTAAAAATCACTAAGCAAATCAAGGCAAGAATTCGACTACAAGTTTCTGTTCGAACGATAGCGGCTCTAAAAGGAGCAGACTGTTAAAGTTTGCAGAAATTCAATCAAAAAAATGAATATTAAACTCCTAAAAAATCATTAAAATTAAAACTTACTCACTAAAAAATACGCAGTTCCAAATTGCAAGAAACCTATCATATTCATCGATAAATTTACGTAGTACTTCGCCGGCAAAGATTAGTCGGCAGCCACAATCCACCAGCTTAAAAATTAATTAAAGTACTCAAAGTAATTCATCAATCACCTAAAAGAGATAATATAGAATAAAAAACACTAGCATTCAAGGCTGCTGAAAAAGCTGAAATACAACAATCAAAGTCTGGATGCTGTCGCAGCTCGAAGAACAATCTAGAGCCTCTATGAACAGAAAAACTCTTTGAACAAACAGTTATAGCTTATCCTCAGGAAGATGCCTGCCTACTAATCCAATGAGATATTAGGAATATCAAAAACTGGAAAATCGAAAAGCGCCCTCGCTAAAGGCATCATTCCTTGAATTAATCACGCGCTCCCTTTTAAAAATTTACTAAGCAATTTCGGATCGTCAGTCATTATTCCACTCACCCCTTTTTTCCTGCTCTCTTCGAACTACTGACTTGTATTTAACACCCACACATAAGTATCCACTCCTCGCTTCTTCAAGTGAGTTATCAAGGGCTTACTTATTTTATTAAGAAATTTGAGTATAAAAAATCTTAACCACACTTCAGCAATTTTGCGGGGGGCTCCATTGGCCATTTAATAAGCATGGTCCTAAAAGTCGGCAGTTGGGACCGGAATTTGAAAGGAGTTGAATTTTATTGGAATAAACGGCAGGATTCCTGAAATATAGGCCAAGAAAACTTTAAAATAGTCGTATTTGTTTGCAAATAGCTTAGCCCTGGGGAATCTCTCCTTGATAGTTGCATTAAGTTCGCTATTTACTCCCCACACTATCAAGTCCTCCCTTCCAAACTGCTCAATCAAAGTCCCCACAATTTTCACAGCCTCCTAAGTCTGGGTCTTGACCTATATGTTCATCTGGGTACGAGGGAACTAAGTAAGGACCTATTCGAGGAGAGGAATCTTTTAGCGGTTGGTTGCTGTAAACCAATCCCTGTGAAAATGTGCCTTTATTTTGCTCATAAGGACTGGCAATTATTAGTAGTTTAGATCTTTAATTAAACTGTCCTAACCGCACGTTCTCTTTAGATTTTAGTCGTGATGCACGACTGCCCGCTTGTCCTTAGTGAGATGCACATCCATCTCCAATACGTCCGCACCGTCCTTCAGCGCCCTCCTAAAAGCAGTGATAGTGTTTTCAGGGTAGAGTCTCGAGCCTCCTCGGTGAGCTATGTTGAGAATGGAGTGTGAAGAGGGAGCATCACCCCATAGTAGATATGAGTTATGAAAAAAGAAGAGAGAGACGGACGCGTAGCCGACGAGCAGATATTTTTGCATCAAATTGATTTTAGATCCTTATCATCATTTCTCATATTATAATGCCGTCAACCACATTGTTCAACTACCGTCACTAGGGGAAAGACTGCTACGCAGCCTGTCTTGAGACCTTCACATTGTAACATAGTGATAAGCTACAATCCTTCTGCCGGGACCTGCATGAAGGGCTGCGACTTTGCCATGGGCAGAGTCAACGATCCCGAGGGACGGCAATTAGCATAAGGTATGTGCAGAAGGTATGTCTCCTAAGTGTATATAACAGATGAGAAAGCGTTCAAATTAAACGACCTTAGAGTCCACGCAGAGATGTACCCCTCCAACCCAGAGAACACTTACAGAGTCTGTCTGGCGGGAATCAGGAGGCAGGCCTACTGACCTTCCATAAAATCATTATCATTCAACGCTCCATCATCTTGAGGTCCTCTTATCGGGCGAAAAATGACTCGCTCATAATCACTCCTCCCAGGCCCTTGGACTTCACCTATTAAAGAATCCTGTTGATAGGCTAATAGCCATCACTGCTCTGTCTAAAACTTTTTCGAATGAGGATCTTGGCGAGTGATATATTTCTTTATGCCAGAAGGGCGTATGAGAAATTCGAACAGTTTTTTTATGAATTTGCTAGCGTCTATAGCGGGACCTAGGTCAGATCTAAAACTATGTATTTGAATTATTGCAAGGAGGACTATTGAATCAGGCAGAAGCTCTGTGGGTATAGGACAACGAAAAACTATGATATTTTTTTTGTTTATTTGAACTGTTTTATCAAGGATATCAGCTCCGCCTTGCTCTACTAGGCCTTGTAAGGCCAGTTTATTATCAGCTTTTAGACGGAATATTGGGAGGAGACTGCGCCTCGTCCCTCGATCAGCACATACTGATTTATAAAATTGCAGGGCCTGCTTCTGCAGTATTAGAGGAGCCCTGTAGCCTTACCTGACACGTCGATGCCGTCGAAGGCAAGGGCGAAAGCACTGTAATTATAATTGTAATTAGGGACGGATCTAAGCTGCAGCAATTTTAGTACCAAAACAGACTCCAAAAGGAAGAGTATTAGCATTAATTTATTTTCAAAATATTCGTCTGTTCTCTTTGTCCAAGTTCCTTCCTAACAATTACTCCTGCTTTACTTCTTTTCCACACTTCTGCTTTGCCTTTTTTACGATTTTGAAGGCTTCTCCAGCCTAACTGTACATAATTCTCTCACCGTAAATCTATCCATCTTTAAACTATCCCTCGTAAATCCTGCTATCCGGAAAATAAAGTTTGCCGTGGCCGTGACGCTTGCCGTCGAGCTTCCATCCTTCATATCTAATTCCGTCCTATTCCAGCTCTACTACATAGGTAGGCCTGGACTGATTACAGAATTATTGTAAGGATTCGTTGGTGACTGTTCTTTCCTAGGGTCTAAATGACTAAAATATGCCCTCCATTGACTGCTCCACTTATTAATTTTAGTCAATCAGGTCCTGTTGAGGCTCCTAGCTAGGGAAATCCTTATTTGCGAAGACATCACAGCAATCAGGTTTCATTCCTTACTTCTTGTGTTTTAGCATTTTTCTCATGTTAAGATTGGCTAGGTTGGGCTTTTTATTTTCAGGTGCCTAAGGTTGGTAAGTCGAATTGACTACTTCAACTATCGAAAAATTAACTTTTTTTTCAAGAATTTCGCTTTTGCTCCTTTAGGTGTCTATTTTTAGAATATTAGACAGAGCTACCTAAGAGCCGGCTTTGATTTCTTTTCCGAGGATCAGGATGTCCTTCTCAGCTTATAGCAGACTGTAGTTTTATTGACTTTGAAGTTTGTTTAGTATCGAAAACCACTTGTAGAATAGCCGATTCTACAAATTTTGTGGAGGCGGAAGGGAGCTCACCCAAGCGAGCAACAAACCTAATTACTTTTTTGCATTATGTGGAGAGCTGAATTAACCTAACAACTTTATTCTGCCATCCTCACTGAACCAGACCTCATCTGGACTAATTTTAACAGCTTTTCCTAATTGTCCCAAGTAGTTAATGCATGCTACAATGCTATAAGCGATAGATATTAGCTAGAGTTAGGAAAAGGGCTGATTATTGGCCAGCCTGGCTTCGAATTCCTGCCGAATCGAGTGAGACACTTTTTAAAAATAGAGAGTAAGTCGGAAGAAAGTGTTATCCTGATGGAGCACTTTCGTAGTCTCGAGACTTAGCAAGTTGAGATAATATTAATGGCTGACAGTTAATTTATTTTTATGAAAAGACTCGCTGCAGCGCATGGCGGCCTCACTCCTGAAAGTAAGTTCCAAGACTCTGTTTTCCTTGGATGCTAAAAGTCGACTACTCACGAGCTAAGGACTGGAAGGCTTCCGCTAATCGGCATACCTCTCTGAATTCATTATATTTTCCTTCAATAAGGTCTATCAAACTGACTTTTTCCTCTGTTCCTGCCGTACGGGCTCTTATCATCTGCCTCTGATTTAAATTTTTTATCGTAACTGCCCATTCCGAACCCGCTCATGCTGTTTAGCAATCCGCTCCCCTTCTCTCCCATGTTCCCACCCATTCCTCTATCCCCCATTCCTGAGCTAATTCCTCTGTCCATACCCATACCCCTTTACATTCCCATTCCCCTCTACATGCCCATACCACGCTCCATTCCCATTCCGCCCCGATCCATCCCTCGATCCATCCCCATGCCCCGATCCAACCCTCGGTCCATGCCCATACCCCCTCGGTCCATACCCCCTCGGTCCATACCCCCTCGGTCCATGCCCCCCCGGTCCATGCCTCGGTCCATGCCCATCGGGAGTCCTCTGTCCATTCCAATTCCCCTTTCGATGCTGCTGCCCTTTGCTCTGTCAACACCTGAGCCAATAGGCCCTAATTGAGAGCCATAGTTGTGTTTTCTATCCCCCATACCGCCAAATCTATCGGCATATCCCGGTTAAATATTTGAGGTGTACGGATTATCGTAACGATCATTCTTACCGAACGATTACTGCCGAGGTTCGAATCCTGAGGGTTGTTTCCCGTACGTTGAATCGTACTTGCTGACGTAGGGGTTGCCATATCCTCCGATAGCACTTCCAGTCGTACCTGTGTACATCCCAGACATTTGGTTCACAAGCTGATAAGGTTGCTAGTTGTACTATTTGTTTTTATCGCATTTGTATTACCGTATATTGTCGACATACATGCGGAGAT